>VUQG01006537.1:15475-27948 GCA_015106755.1 Etia nguti | reverse complement strand
ATATGATAGTTAATCTTATTATCCTGAGCTGCTTTGTACAGGGTATCTTAACAAAGCAAATTCATCCAATTTAAAGACCAACATAATAACCATAGTACAGAACAAAAAACAAGTTATTAACATGGTTTGATGCAGACTGGCAGTCCTAATTTTCTTAATTTCAATCAGCTCCTGGTAGGGGTAAAAGATCGTATGTGGCTGGCACTGGCACAAAAAGACAATACGAGACTTAAATTAAAGCCTGCATTAGGGCACCTACATTCTTTTGGGGTCTCACTTGACCCCCCAAAAATCAGCTAATTATTTTTGTATGATAACTTTTGTTTATTCAGTAAAAAGGACTAGATGTTACAGTCCCTGCATCCCATGCATTGCTTAAAATGGAGAGACTCTTGAGGGATGGCTGTTATAAGGAAGCCCAGAAACTTTGCCAACAACATTGTTGTGTGCCTCAACCTTCCGTCTTTTACCCAGGCTAATCTGCCATTTTCCTTCCTTGGTAAAGTTTAGGGATTAGAGACCCGATCTAGATTATCATTTTAAATTTGGGACACATCGTCAGTAGTGGACCTTGGATTCATCGGGTAAACGAAGTCATGCATAATTTTACCATCACACTATACATATTATAGAGGTTATAGAAGTTATAGAGGTGTGTGGAAATTCAGTGTTTTAAATTTGCCCCTTCTTGGGCCCTCATAACCTCGTTAAGTGCAGGAAACACCCACATGAAATCTTCGGCGCTGAATATTTAAGCTCTATTAATAAACTGCAACCAAATTAATTTGCACTGACTGCGAGTATCTAAATCCAAAATGTTGGTGCGAAAGATATTTTTCCATTTGCTTTCAAGTTTTCTCCAGTCAAGTTGTCAGAAACGGTTGAACATCCAGGGTACCCAGGCTTGTTTCTATCACTTTATATCACAGACATTAGACTGATGGAGTTTTACAACAAACTATGATGTATCTCATGATACTGCAAGTTGGTTACAGAAAAAAAGTCATGAACAAAAACAAAGGTGTTGGGTTTACACTGTGAGATTTAGAGTGGGTATAAAACGAATATGATTGCCATTTTTAACAAGAGCTCAAACAAAGCAACAAAGAATAAAGTGAACTTGTTAAATTAATGGAAAGAAATGCAGATTATGCTTAACTGGCATGTGCAGTATATAAACAGACACACGGTTATTTATTTCTGTGGCTTGAATTTCAGCACCAATATTTATTATTATCATTTTTTTTTTATCTGAAGAAATGCATAGTTAAATCCACAAACTTCAGCCTGCCAACAAAAGCAGCAGCGGGTGGTGAGCAGACAAACGCTCTTTACCACCGTCACTCACTTGCGAGGGCATTTGAGGTTGTTGAACCCCCTGACGAATCCCCAGGTTCACATGCTGGGCTCCTCCTGGAAACTGATTCATCCCTGCCAGCCTGTTCTGGAGCTGCAGCAAAGAGAAAATCACAATGAGCAGAGGTCAGACAGGTTGGACTAGACGGAAGACACGATAAGAGCAATAACAGAGAAGAAGAAATTAAATCAGAGACAGAGAAAATAGCACTATTGGACGGTGTGGAGACAGAAGAGAAGAGCAGCGGGGAGAGAGAGGAGTCGAGCATTAGTGATGAGAGAGGAGGAAAAAAGGTAAAGGGAACACATCATTTTATCTCAACATCAGCTGCCTGTTATGCCTTCTCTTATTTTCTATCATTTATATACTCATACAGTTGTGGTTTCTCATAACATGGCCACAGTTTCAATAATATTTCACGTGAGTTTAAACAGAATCTTTAAATCGAAGGTGGCCTTAAAGGGAGAGGAGCTAAAATGAATTATTTCAGACGGTGGAATGATCTAGGACAAGGGGTGGGAAACTCCAGGCCTGAAGGGCCGGTGTCCTG
The DNA here is from genome assembly GCA_015106755.1 of Etia nguti. Lineage (NCBI taxonomy): Eukaryota > Metazoa > Chordata > Actinopteri > Cichliformes > Cichlidae > Etia > Etia nguti. Next base: position 26,041 of record VUQG01006537.1, on the reverse strand, counting down.
CAGGTTTTAGATATGATCCTGGGTCAACACACCTGTATCAAATGATTAGTTCATTACCAGCGTCTGGAGAACTTCAAGAGATGTTGAGGAGATAATTTAGCCATTTAAATTGGCTGTGTTTGATCAAGGACGCATCTAAAACCTGCAGGACACCCGCTCTTGAGGCCTGGAGTTCCCCCACCCCTGATCTAAGGCCTGCACAGAGGTCCATTATTAGATAACTAAGAATTATTTGGAACTGTTGACCATGTAAAGCTAATTCAGTAGAGTGCATTAATAAAATTATGGAGCTGGGAATGAGCATAACAGGTCAATAAATTCTGTGAATAAATTACACCTAAAAGGTTTCCTAAACAAACTTAACAGTAGTTACTTTAAATGTTTAAGGCATAAGAAAAAGAGGTGACATCATTTACAGGTTAATGAGCTGAATACACACTGGACAAACTGACTCTGTGTCCTTACCTGCTGCGGGCCTTGCAGTCTCTGCTGCAGTTGCAGGCGAAGTTGGTTGGGTGGCAGCCTGACCGGATTGCCTATCCCCTGTGGTCTGGTCATGCCTGGCCTCAGCCCCATGCCTGTCCCACCGGGGAAGGCCCCTCGAGGGGCTCCGAACCCCAAACCCTGCGCCCCCACCGTGCTCAGCTCTGGAGGAAAAGGAGCTTGTGGAGCTGATGTGAATTGGGAAGGGTAGGTGGGGAGTTTAGGGTCTATGGAAACTGGGGTGGCAGTGGGTTGCTGGGGTGGAAAATTTTGAGGTAAAGGGTCAAAGCAGCCACCCTACGAAGAGGGAGAAAAACAGGAAAATGAAATCATTATGACGATGTTGTCTCGTAACCACCACAAAGTGTCCTTCATTAAGGTGGGGTAGGATTTTTCCGGGACTTTCTAGTCAAGTTGCCTTTTAAGTAATATGTTAGTACATCCCTTTGGTCATTTAGAAGAAAAAACAAAATATTCTGGAAAGTGAGAGCAATAACATACAAGATAATTATTGGACCTGGAGGTACTTGAGAGTCTGAAATCCAACCATCTGTTCCCGCTCTCACACCCCAGACTTATTGTTTATATCAGAAAGGCCTTTGCAACGGTAACGCATCATGGTGGTGCCGCGGTTAGCTCTGCTGTCTCACAGAAAGAATGTCTCAAATGTCCTGGCCAACTGGGTTTCCACAGTGTAGTGTATATATAAATAAAGCACTCTAAGAATCTCTGGTTAAATGTAGTTTGTATTCTAAGTGCATTTCCAACTATACTCCCAGGCAACAAACAATGAAACAGGACTATTATTTACATGTAGATACTCATAAAAGTTCTAAATGTTTGTTTATATTTAAAAAACAGCAACAACAAAAACAGGAGTACAGTGGATGATGTGCGGCTGTCTGATCACAAATCTCTCTATCAAATAACTTTTTAAGTTGTTTTTGTTTAACCCCCTGAGGCCAAGTGTATCATATTGGATACATAGATTTTTGAGACCTCTACAACAGTAGGGTGATTTTTTTTTCTAAATACTATAAAGTTCAAAAAACCCTCCAATCTCAAAAAATTTGAATTTACTAGAAATTACTTCATGGTCCAGGCTTTACAGGGTATTGTTTTTTTTATCATGACATGTGTGACGACGCGTGTCTTCATTGCTTTTCAAGCTGTTAGATGTCAGAATAAAGAAGCCAAAAAACATGGCCTTCACTTTTATACACTAACCAAAATCCACTCTGAAAAACAGAGGTTTACAGTAAAACAGCCAAAGTGGACCAAATGAAATTACAGAGCATTTCATATCGGGCAGGTTTCCAGATTTTACGTCATGTGAAATTTTTAAAGCACACAAAGTCAGCAATGTAGTTATTAAAGGTGAAGCAGAGACAGAAGCAACTGCAAAGCGGCACTTTCAAAAGACTTTGGCATCACAGCAGTCACCAAACAGACACAGAAGTATGATGTAAACAAACCAAAGTTCTTGTAGACAGTTTATCTGGAACACCAGTCTGTATTAATGCTAGGCTTTAGTAAATGAATGGCTATGACTAAAGACAAACTTAGCTCAACCCTTGGACCACATGATACGATCATGGTAACATGATGGCGAGGACTTCATACACAGGAGACGGAAAGTCACACTTTGTTCCCTCATTGTTTACTTCGCTGTTCAACTGCCACAACTTCTATAGTGCTGTTATCTCCTCGCTCCAGGTACAGCTTGCACGTCAGTCCATTACACAAAAATCAATCTACAGATGTCATTTCCACAAGGTACACGTATAGTCACTTGCACATACAGAACAATTACTTTCTATCAACGGTTTGGCTCCGCCCAAAAAATACATCATCACCTGTTTTCTGGTTTGGAAAAGAAAGTCTGTCATCTAACCATAATCATTTTCAGCCATCGAAACAACATCACTACCACGGCAATGTTTGATGTTTTTGAAACACTGAAATCTTTTAATTCCATTTAAATCGTATCTGATTTGTTACCTGAGTGTCACAAAGAAGTGAAAGAAGCACAAAAGCCAGAGATCGCCTGTGATTATTTGGCAGTTTATCTGCTTTTAAACAAGCCAAAACAAACCATAAAGGACTGCGGTTAGAAGAGTCGAACAGAAGTAAAGGTAAACATTATAAACAAAGTGAATCACCTCGTGTTTTACTTGAAAGCCGTCCAGGAGTTTTATTTATATTTCTTGTGCCAAATCCAGCTTGTGGATGGCACAAAAAAGCAGATCAGAGGCCAGCAGAGACTGCCAGCGCTTCAGCTTGGCAACTGTTTGAACGTTTTGATTAATTATAGCAACATCGTAAAATTAATGATCATGCACTGGTCTTAAAATTAAACCTGTAAAGCCTTTGCAGGGCTTAAAGTCCAGTCTGCTGGTCAAAGTGTCCTACAGCAAAAGCTAAAGTGCTCTGTGAATGTGTTTGTAGTATAAAAGCACTGAGAGAGTTCAGTAAGTCTTTCCACTGTCTTACAAGCTTTATGACCTACTTACCTGTATCAGTTTGTCGATACCCAGGGCTTTGTCCAGCTCAGCCAGTTCGCTTTCATCTGTCCCACTGAGGAAGTTAACCAGCTGCTCTAATAGAGCCTTCTCATCGTTCCGGGCTTCAGGTGTGGTTGGAGGGCCAAGCACTTCATCCAGCGTACAGGGCACACACTGCCTGCTCAAAAAGACAAAACACCGTCTTTCCCACGCTCCCCTCTAGGCAATGAAGAAGCAGCTTAGACTTATAAAATCAGACTTACTCTTGTGGTGATGCCAAAGGAGCCTGCAAAGGAGTTCCCAGACCATCAAACGTCAGGGTATCAGACAGAGCCAGAGGCTGAAACTGGGAATCACCCACATCCATCTTGGTTAGACCTGAAAGGGAAATTCATACACTAAGGCTTTTGGAAGAAAAATGTTTATGAACAACAGCGTGCAATCTTTAGGTTTAAAGTGCTTTGTGCAACTTTTTTCCTATATTAGATGCCTTCTACTTCCCTCTGTTCAAGCAAACAAACACATTTTCTACTTCCAGCATCAACAGGTAACAAGATATATATGGAAGTTACAGAGTTCATTTAATCTTGGTAAAATCTTTACCACGCAGCCATGACGTACCATCGTACTGCCCTCTTCTCAAGCAGAGTGAAAAAATGGATCCCCTGAGGGGTCACATATAAATTTATATTTATCTATCAAGGGCCTGACTTATATATCAGGCCCTTGATAGATTGGAATCTGGCCTTTTCGTTAAATTTGCTCCCGTTTGGTTGTAGCTGTGGACTGTGCGGTCCATCCATATGCTAAACTAAACATACTGACTTTCAATTACTTACACAGCTCCTACAAGCTACACTGTTTGCTAACACAGAAAGCAAGAAGGACAAAGGTGATGCTCAGCAATTTCAACTGAGATGGGAAGCCTGCAGAGTGGCATAATCTAATTTCTGTTTTTATAGAGTATAATTTATGCTGTCGTTTGCTGTTTAATTGAATTTTTTTAATAGCAGAATTTAGTTCTGACTAGACACGGTTACCAAACTGTAGCTGCAGTACACTTATTTACCAGTGCCTGAGGTGAAAGGGTTGATAACTTCTGCCTCTGGAAATGGACTGCTGTCTATGGGGGTCTGGAAGGGGTCTCCTTGTCCCGGTTGTTGGCTTGGAGTGGCGGGATTGCAGAACTCAAATGAAGACTGACTCTGAAGGCTACAGCCAGAGGGCGGTCTGCCATCACTGAACCCTGCGACATAAACACAAGGACAGCGAAAATCACTTGACACAAGTATTTCATGAGGAAAGAAATACTTTATGCAGCCCATAATAAAAATAATAATAATATCTGGCAGATATATTGTATTCTAGGAGGTGATATCATGTGGTATGAAATATTTCCAGCATCTGTCGCTGCGGGAGTCGAACTCTCTGCTAGAGAACGTGCTTCGCTGCCTGTCCAGTAAGCGGTGCAGAGGGTGGTCAGGATTAATAACGATAGATAACAGTTTGCTCAGTGACCTTCTCTCCACCACAGCCTTGAAAGTGTCCAGCTTTCAGCCAATCACTGATCATTTTATTCAGTCAGTTAGTGTCACCAGTTCAGACCACAGCCCAATTACAGTGCGTTCGCTACACCCGAGTGAAAGAAAATCTCCAACATTTTGCTGCACTCAGTGAGGATCTCAGCTTCCCTAGGAAATCGAGCCTACTCATTCCCATACTTGAATACAGCCTCTATGTTGGTCTTCCAGTTCAGCCTGGACTATCGTTGTATACAACTCCACCACATTAACATCCTGAGTGTGCAGCCACCCCTTTCCTTCTGAAGTTGATCACCATCTCTCTGATCTTATTCACATTCAGAAGCAGACCAATCCACAAACTCATCCACTAGAGCTCTATACTCCTCCTCCTGCCCATCACGAATACATCTAACCATGCAGACCCGGAGTTGTACAGAAAGCCGAACTATGACAAAAATGCATCCAATTATTTTCAAGCAATTTTGGGAGATTTGTCCATTGACGTGTAGCACACAGAAGGACGTAATCCACTTCAGACACGCTACTGGAAATATGAATATATCCAGCAGGAAGAGAAGGTAACCAATCTTGGTAAAGAAGTGATCACATGAGAGTAAGTACTGTTTGACCCTTTAGCCATTGTGATTCTCTTTTCATAAAGTCCATTCCTCCCTGACATTTTCTATCCATGTCAAAAGCAATTAGACTATTGACTATTCAAACTAGGCTTCTGTCTGAATTAGGTAAGCACACTGCCAGGATAAAGCATGCAGTACACTGAATGTGTGACAACCCCCTTGCTATTGGTAAATTAACTGAACTATTTGCTGTGCTATTCCCGCTTTGACACAATTCAACAGCATATGGAATTCATATTTGGGATCTGGAAGATTAAAGACCGGCTACTGTCCGATCCCGTTTCTCCTGTCGGGTGATATTTAGAAAGATTCACGTGTGAAAACAGCTGAGGAAACCTTTAGATGTTTTCTCTGCAGTGTGACAAGAAGCAGAGTAAGAGTTTGGTTACATGGCTCCTGAAAGCCACTAGAGGGCATTAAGAATATAAAAATGCAGGTGAATGAACTCTGGATGATACCATTACTACTATCATCAATACAATAATAACAATATAACAATTATTTAAAATCCAATCAATTAAAATACTATCCAATAACAACTTAAAGAACAAAATCAGTAACTATTATAACAAACAATCTGATATTTGAATGAAACCAAGGATTTATGCATCACGAGTTGAAATAGTACCTCTGTTAGGAGTGCCAGGAGGCTCTCTCTTCACATTTACATTGCGGGGAGTGCTGGCCTCGCCAGGTTGGAGCTGAGTGGGTGACTGCAGTTTGAGCTGGGGGGAAGGGGAGTGAAGCTGAGGCGATGGAGACTGCAACTGTGGGAGGGACTGAGGCTGGGGCTGGGACAGGGGTGACTGGAGCTGAGGCACAGGGGACTGGAGCGTAGCTGGGGGCTGGGGGCCCGGAGACTGAAGTTGGGGGCCTCCTCCAGGGTTTGTAGTATCCTCACTGCCCTGTTTGGCCCCAGCTGGGCTTCTGAAGCCAGGCAGCATCTGAGAGAGAGGGTCCATATCAACAGATCCACTAGAAATCTACAGGCAAGAAACAAATGGAAAAGAAATGCAAATAAAGGGTGTTGAAAATAAAGAATTAAAAGATAATGGGGGAAAAGGGGGAAGGTGAGTGTTGGGGAAACACAAAAAGAAACTTCGAAGACTACAGCTGGTAGCTGAACCCACAGTGGAGACAAAGTCCAAGAAAATAAACACTCAACTCAGTTTACAACGGCTGTCCTGCAACTGGCAATACAGGATCAAAGCTCAGAGGAAAATTCCAAGGCTTGACTGAGAAAGATCCTTTTTAACGTTGTGCCACGCATGTATGATTGATGATAAGTTCTCATTTAGGGTGGGAACGTTAACATTATTGGGTCATTACAGTTGCGCGTTATGACTGTCTGATTGGTCCAAGTTGGGCAGAGTTCACCAGAGTCTGTTGCTTTTGACACTTGGATCACTAACCAATCAATTTAGGTTGGTGAAAGGCGTTTTCTGTAATCTGGGTTAATCTGGCTGGTATTTTCTGTTTTGGCTATACGGACCATAAATACACCTCATATCAGCAGACGAGTAAAATCCCTATTTTTCTTACTTTTACCAGTTCATTAGGTTTACTTCCTAAACCTGGCTGCTCTAATGGCTTTTTACCTCATTATTTTCTGGCCCAGTTCCATTTTAAAGCACTATTTTATTGGTCCGATGATGCAGTGGCGATCTGAAACAAGTTCTCATTTATATTAGTGACCAGTTTAACACCACTCTGAATTAGGACTGGGGTCTTTGGAAAGCCAGAGGTGATTCTGAAATTGTGCATATAACGCTTTAATAGCTGTAGTTGAAATCCCACTCTGAAGGCCTTCTGTTTTATTACTTTACAAAAATGTTAAAGGCCCAGTTTTCAAAAATTAACACAATATCAACAGCTGTACCATGGAGTCTCGGCTGTCTTTGCGGCTGTCTCTGCGGTTTTCTCCGACGGGGCTCGATTTGGGGCTGATACAAGCCGAGCTGCTGGACACTCCTCCAAGTTTGGTTGCACCTCCTGCGCCAACCGCTGACCCTGTACAGGCCACTCCGTCCCCACCAGCTTTCTTCTCTACCTTAATTCTCACTGTCTGAAGGCTCAGAGCAGATGGAGGTGGCAGGTCGTCCAAGTCCTTCAAAAACAAAAGGGTTTCAGCCAGGCGCCAAACATCAGGAAGTCAAATACAATGTAGTATCCAGTAAAGAATAAATGATCATCATAAATTAACTGATTTAAGCACTGCTTGCATTTTACCTGAAATTTAAATACATGAATACAAATCTGTGAAAATGTAATAATACAGAGAACCCTAAATGCGAGGTTTGAATATTAATTATATCAAAATATGAGCTATTTATTATGTTTAATTTTCACCTTTTCATAGAGTGACAGCATCCCAACACATCAAGTTTATAGAAGAGTGTATGTTTTTACGGGACATTAAAGACCGTCTTAAATCATAATATATTTGACGTTTAAAAAACAGTCTATACAGACCAAATAATGCAGTAAAAATATACTGCATTGTGTTTCGTTTAAATTTTATTTTAGAAAAAGAAGCCAAAGTTTGCTTTTATAGTATCTGTAATGCCCTATATTCTAGAATTCTATTGCAATAACTTAAAATTAATAACTATTATTTCAGATGCTGTTCTGGTTCTGATTCTCATCTTGTTGGTTGAGTAGGGATGTGCTTGTAGACTGACTTTTTTAAATTTTTTATGTGGCAGCAGAAAGGAAACAAATTTGAATATCAGATTAGAAATAAATACAGCACAGAAGACAATTAATAATACTTTCAGGCTCATGTGCAGCCCTGCACTCAAATTTAACTGGAATTGTGTAAAAAGTGGCAGCTTCAAATTACTTTTGGATCTCTTATAGTCATAATCCTACTTAAGCAAAACTATTATAGTTTGGACCTAAAATACAAAATATCTAAATTATAATCAGTACATATATTCTAATACTGGATCATTGTAATTGATTCCAAACTGTCTATATAATTTTAATTTTGCCGCCGTACACTGCTGGGCAGCTTTATCTATAACAATCGTTTAGTGGAGTTATATGTAAAATGTGCAAAACAGTAAGTAACTAAAGCTTTAAAATAAATGGTTTTAAGTACAAAGCGCAATATTTGTATCCAAAATATGCTGATTGCAAGCATAAAGTAGCAAAACACAGAAGTAATATTAAACAAATGACATTATTAAATTGTACTTCATTAAGCATATCACTAGTGGTACTGTCCAAGCTCTCGTCCACTGTAAGATTAACAGTAATTTAATTACAATCAGACTGGTATTGGGGCACAAGGAGAACATGGTTTCCATATGTGGTGTGGTGGGAAAGGAATTTAAAAAAAAAAGAAATAAGCTTTGGGCTTCCATATCCTACCTTTTCATCTGTACCCAGGAGAAAACGAAGCAACTGGTGGTCCTGTGGCTCTCTCGAGTCGCTCTTGGGAGGTCCTGCACCCAGCGCCGGACTGGCAGGTGGCTCCTTCTTGATCTCAACTTCAGTTTTGTTTATTCCTTCCTCACTGGTGGTGGAGGCATCGTTGGGACTACTGTCCTGAAGCAGCCGGTGGAGGATCTTGTGTCTTTCAGTGAGACTGCTGTGGGAGGCAGGGCACTGAGGGGCAGGAGGAGGGTTAGGTGGATGAGGTGAGGATGTGCAGTGGATGCTGTTGCTGTTAGATTCAGCTCCTGTCCCATTGCTATCCAGGAGCTGATTGAGTCTGGGGTTACCCAGTTGTGAGGCAGAAGAAAGGGGGGCTTTAACAGAGTCCTCTCCCCCTTCTTCACCTCCCTCTGAGGGTTTTGTTGATGGAGGTCGAGTAGAGGAGCCGGTGGGTGTACTGGCTTGTCTCTGAAGGACCGGAGAGGACAGGTTGAAGGACCCTGTTGACCCACCGCTTGCGCTACTGTTGCCATCACCACTAGACTGCTGCCTGTTGAGGCTTCCTCCACTGCTTAGAGCCCCAGCTGGGGAATGGAGGCCTGGTGTGGAGGGAGAGAAGGGGTTCCCCGGTACCCGAGGGCTCCCACCTAGCCCAGGACTGGCCCGTGGCATCCTGGGCGACATAAAAGAGGTAGGGGTTGCTGTAAGTGGGCTGCTCAAAGGAGAGGGGCTGTTGACCTGCTGGGGACAATTTGTCCGATTGGGTGTCAGGTAGCCTGTCGGCGTGGCTGGATTATGTCCGTGGGAAGAGGCATTGCTGTTGTTGGTGTGAAGGCCCGCGGTGGCGAGACTTGAGCCTTGGGTTGAATTGCCGCCGGGGGGAAGGGAAGGGGAGCGGGAGGGAGTTTGGGCGATACCGCTGAGGGTTGGTGGAAGGCTGGGGTTAGTGTTTTCCTGAGAGCTAGCAGTGTTGTGTTCCCTGGGGAAAAAAAAGAAGGAAAATAAAAGATGTCAACCACAAGCTCGTGTGTTATATCACATCCACAAACACCTCATTTTCTATCAGTGTGTCTGCTTTATCCAGACTTTAAACCTCATCCAGGCTTCTCTATCTGCTGCTCTTTAAATTCTCCCCATAATCAATAAAGTGTAAAAAAAAGTAACATTCATTATCTCCATTACAAGCTTTAAGAATGAAAATCCATATCAGAACACTTGTCGTGGCACTTTTTGTTTGCTGATGATTAAAAAACTTCTGTTAACAATCAATAAGTGAAACTGCACCTTGCATGCAAGAGAAAACATCAAATAAAATGAAATAAAATGGCCAATCAGTACATTAAGACAATATCAATTAAATATAAGGAACAAAAAATCATAATAAAATAAACTAGAATAATCAATTAACTCTAGCGAGAAAATGAAATTCTGGGTAAGAATTTAGTTACAACAAGCCAAAACAACAACCTTACAGGGTTTACTGTGTATGGTGCACATTCATGAGAAAGACAAAATTAAAGGAACATAGGACAAACTGTAAAAGTCTGAGAAGTATCACTGACGCATTTTACTGTAAAAGCAGTTTAATTACACTTTTACGCAGCTGGTAGAACCTCAGAGAAAGTCAGAGCACTTTTAAAATCGTTGAAAATACCAGTATCAGCTGCAACACCCCCCAAAAAGACCATAACTGGGAAACTAATGTGCATGTGACTCTGCAGGTGCATGTTGTGCACATTTCAGTGGATGAAAATTCATTTTACTCTGCGATACCACTTGTTACTGACACAAAGCGAAGTAAATTACTATTCATAACATCTACACTAAGGCTGACTTCAGAAACTGGATAATTAATTCTGACCATGTAAGTACAAAGTTTTAAAATCTTTGACCTTTTACATGTGGTTGTCAAACATTACTGTATCCACTAATAAATAAGATTAGACTCCGTTGCAGTCATCTCCTATGTGTGTGTGTGTGTGTGTGTGTGTGTGTGTGTGTGTGTGCGCGCGCGCGCGCGCAGATGACAGGACTGGA
>VUQG01006536.1:6012-29346 GCA_015106755.1 Etia nguti | reverse complement strand
GAAATGAATACCACAGAATGTACATAAGGTGCAGTTGCAGTCTGGCAGTGGGAGCAGTGTGACAGTTCAACTGTTTAGGAGGGAGATGGCGAGGGGAAAGAAACTGTTCCTGTGTCGGGTGGTCCTGGTCTGCAGGCTTCTATACCGTCTGCCAGAGGGCAGCAGGTCAAAAAGTCTGTGTCCAGGGTGTGAGGGGTCTGTGATGATTTTCCCTGCCCGTTTCCTGGTTCTTGAGAGGTGCAGGTCCTGGATGGAGGGCAGGGGGGCGCCGATGATCTTCTCTGCTGCCCGTACAGTCCGCTGCAGTCTGCGCCTGTCCTGTTTAGTGGCTGCACCATACCAGACGGTGATGGAGGAGCACAGGACAGACTCAATGACTGCAGTGTAGAACTGGATCAGCAGCTCCTGTGGAAGACTGTACTTCCCCAGTTGTCTCAGGAAGTACATCCTCTGCTGGGTCTTTTTGAGGATGGAGTTGATGTTGGTCTCCCACTTCAGGTCCTGGGAGATGGTGGTACCCATCCACAGAAGATCTGTGGTTAGTTCTCCAAGATGTTTGGAAGAACCTACCAGCCGAGTTCCTTCAAAAACTGTGTGCATGTGTACCTAGAAGAAGGCAAAGGGTGGTCACACCAAATATTGATTTAACTTAGATTTCTCTTTTGTTCATTCACTGCATTTTGTTGATTGATGAAAATAAATGATTAACACTTGCATTTCTGAAAGCATTCTTTGTTTACAGCATTTTTTCTCACCTGCCTAAAACTTTTGTACAGTACTGTACACATGTGTATATTAATATTGTAGTCATAATAATGCTGACAGGTTTTATTTCATTGGTCAATTACTCACTTATATAGGGGAGCCTATCCCAGCTACCACAGGGCGAGAGGCAGGGTACACCCTGGACAGGTTGCCAGTCTGTCGCAGGGCCAACACACAGAGAGAGACACCCATTCACACCCACATTCACACCTATGGGCAATTTGGAATAAAAAAATATAAATGAAATACCTAAATCACATTATAAATACATTATGACTGCATTCTCTGCACAACCAGGACAGGAGAGAGGACAGGAGGAGAGCAGAGGAGATAAGATTAAGGAAAACACCAAAAGACAAGACAGCGTTTAAAAGAGCTGTCAAGGCACAGCAGAAGCAGGTGCCCTGAGACGAGGGCTGGTAAAGTTTAAATATACTTATAACTACTTCATCAACATCAATATTTGCACTTTTTGTTTATTTTTATTGCAGGATCATTCTAAGAAAAACAGCTAAACACACCCGATTACAGTCTTAAGGTAATTTAAAAAATGTTTTTACTACAAAATATAGTAAATAACTTATATAATAACTATATTAAAGTTAGATAATAGTTATTTAATTATAGTAATTCCAGTTAGAAACCCAGGAAATATAAATAATCTTTGCTAATGATGAGAAAAACCAACATGTCCCTCAAAAGCTGGATAAGAGATAACATGAATGTACTTTATGACTAAACACTGCAGGGTGAACACACTGCTATCCTGTTGTAAAAGACCTGATGTTTGACTGATTCATTACCTGCTGACATTCTAGGATTGCTTTTGATATTGAACAATATGAAACCTAAAAAATGAACACAGGGAAAGTATTGAAACATTTTCTTTTTTAGAGACTCTTTAAAGGCAGCTGTGCTTCAGAGGAGAAATTTCTTTTCACAGTTTCACAACATCCCACATCATTTTTTTACTTTAGCATGTGTCATTACCACAGTGACTCTGCTTTTAACTGTTTTTACACAATGTCATGCACACGTAAATGTAGCAGTGATAATTATGCTTTTGGTAGCATTTGTGCGTGCGTTTGTGTACATGCACGCGTGTCATTTTGTCTGTAAACACAATAGCTCAATAAGCTGAGAATGAATCCTGATTAAACTTCTCAGGGGCGTCGAGTGCAGTCATGTTAACAATCTACTCAAATTTGTCTTACATCCATCGAGGGCTTCACGGTCAACTTAAAGATTTACATGCAAAAACTGACAAAAAGCCTTTTTAATTTAGAAGCTATGATTCTTATAAGTTTGTGTGCTTCAATAAATAAAAAGACCTCTGACCTCAGTTTTATATTTCACATCTGGCTTTCTTTTATGTTGACCCCAAAATCGCTTAAATCTTTAAAGAAAGAAAGTACCGTCAGGAGAAAGAGAAGTCTAGTTATTTCCACTGTGCTCCTTGTCTGGCTCTTGTGTTGTGTTTGCAGCCTTCTCTCTGTCGTTTTTACTTTGTAACGGCAGCGTTATCATCATGTGTCAAAATACACAGTGTAGGTCAAACTCAGCTGATGACTTGATCATTTTAGAGCTGTGCTCAAGCACCCCAAATTTAACCAGAGCTCCCCTAATAATAACTGTTAATAGCAGGAATGATAGCGTATTTATTCACTTGAGATTATTAGCCAATTCTGGTATAAGGGGAGTTGCCAGCCAAGGAGCTGATGTTATTACTTTAGTTATTAAAAATTTCTATTCCTGTGTTTGTTTACAGCACAGCTCCCGGTCCAGGTGGCAGCAAGTCAAAATAAATGAACATAAAGAGATATGGACCTGTTTATGTCTTTTATTCACTGTAACATTTAATGTTTGGATGACGGCACAAAGACTGAGAAATGAGAACAGAGAGGAAGAGAAAGGGAGAGAGCAGGATGAAGACAGCAAAGAGAGAGAGAAAAAAGCAGGTGAGAGTGGACATGTAGACAAAATCACCAACAATGATAAAACTAGCTTCTGTTTTACCCACACTCACTGATGATAATGTCATCAAACAGAGCATATTGATATGAATGGCAGCATTTTACAGGATTCACGCTAAACATGGCTGAACAGGATGGTCTGCCACTATGTTGATGTGACGGAGCACAAATCTCTTCTCCATTTGTGAAACTGGGGTACGCGATGCTCTGTGCTGAGTCTGCATAATAAAGGGAGGGTTTGTATGAATCAGAAACTCTAATATAAAACAACTCTATTACTAGTTTACATCATGTGCAGGTCTGTGAGGTGGCAGCGTGAATTGTCTCTATGTGATTAACACACTGACATAATGTTTTGCATGGTTTTCATCTTATCTGCTTTGTCACAGATGCTTTGTTCTTTAACTTCTTTAACACCTGAGCTTTTGCTTCAGGTTTGATAACTAAAGACTTTGCCCTAAAACGGGTCCATTAGATTGAAATCTCTGATTATTCACTCTGAATTATTCTTAGATAGTAGCAAATGCAAAAAGGATTGATTACATTTCAAAACAGCATATTGTTTTTCACTTGAATTAAGAGTTATACGTGTGGCAGCGTAAGGAAATATGTGACTCTCTATCTCAGTCTGTCAGACAAACATTCAGGGACTCCAATTCACCTACCTGAGTGACTAAACCAGGTGTACTGCAGTGTAAAGTGGAGCAAATATGACTTTTGCATTTAGGTAAAAGTATTTTACCTAAGCGAGTAACTCCAAAATAAAATCCTCTTTTTTGAAGGAGCATATCTGAAGTGAAGTTGTCCGCTTGTTGTAATTTTATTTTGAAATGTTTCCCGGAAGTGGCAGCGCTCAGTTTAGCGGACTGGATTATGCGCACGGTTAGCAGATGGATCCAGAAAGTCCTCCACAGTCCGGTTCTGTGGACAGAGCTGAGATGGACCGGCACTGTCAAACACCGGAAGTCGACTTAAAGACGGAACTGGAGCCGAGAAAAGAAGGTGAGTTTACTTCCTGCTGCTGGAAACAGACTCGCTGATGCTAAAAGGCTAACGATAGCATTGCGCTAGATGCTTTCTGATGGTATGTCACCTCACCTCCACTTAGCTCCTCCCACCAGCGCCCAGAGCAGGTGAGGTACAGGAGAAAAGCTGATTCAAACAACACCTGAATAAATACGATGAGTTGTTCATAAAAAAAACACAAACAGATGATCAACATGCATTAAATTAAAAAAGACAGAACACTAACAGGGACTCTGTCTTTGTGAAGATGTTTTTCCCGAAGGGCAAAGGTCAAACAAATAAAAACATTGACAAGACCGAATAAAGCACCAGTAATCAAGTCACTGAGTAATAACCAGGTGAAACCCAGAATCCTGACAACATGAACAGCGTGGACTCCTCAGTGTCCATGCCTCTGGGGGTCTCCTGGTGTGGATTCATTTCTTCCATAAAATGTTTCGTCTCCTGGTGGACATGTTTTTTTTTTAACTGAAATTACCACAATTACTCTGCTTTTAACTGTTTTTACACAATGTCATGCACACGTAAATGTAGCAGTGATAATTATGCTTTTGGTAGCATTTGTGCGTGCGTTTGTGTACATGCACGCGTGTCATTTTGTCTGTAAACACAATAGCTCAATAAGCTGAGAATGATTTCTCAGGGGCGTCGAGTGCAGTCATGTTAACAATCCATTCAAATTTGTCTTACATCCATCGAGGGCTTCACGGTCAACTTAAAGATTTACATGCAAAAACTGACAAAAAGCCTTATAGTTTAGAAACTCTGACTATGAAGTGTGTGTGTTGTCAGTAAATAGAAAATATCACGTCACATTTGACCGCTGACCTCAGTTTTATATTTCACATCTGGCCTTTTTTTATGTTGACCCCAAAATGTCTTCAGTCGTTAAAGAAAAAAAGTATTGTCAAGAAAAAGAGAATGGGCTGCCAACGTACAGTAGTATTTATAAATCAATACCTACTCCTACTCTGTCGTGTTTCCCTTAAAAGTACTTACATAGGTGGACTGACACCGCAAACCACCGGAAGTTGATTTAAAGACGGAACTGGAACTGAGAAAAGAAGGTGAGTTTACTTCCTGCTGCTGGAAACAGACTCGCTGATGATGATGAGCTAACGCTAGCATCGCGCTAGCTTCTCTTTGATGGTATGTCGCCTCCACTTAGGTCCTCCCACAAAACAAAACAAGTGTTAGTTTGTGTTTTGTATGTTTATGTAACCTAAGGGCAAGAAAGCCCTACAAGTCAAATTAATGTGCTTTTAATGATCATGTAAAGAAATTTTCATTATCCACACAAAAGAAACTGTCAGTGTGTGAGAATATTTCTGGTTTTAGGACAAAATGAGCTCGATATTAATGTTTGTTTTCAGGTGTCCGAAAAGTGATCATTGGTGAAAAAGAGGAGCAGGAGTGGAGCTCCAGTGTGGACCGGGGGGACCCAGACATTAAAGACGAACAGGAGGAGGACGACATCACCCAGCTCACTTCCAGTCCTGCCCCTGTGAAGAGTGAGGAGGATGAAGAGAAACCTGAATCCTCACAGCTTCATCACAGCCAGACTGAGGAGGTCAGTGTGGGAGGACCAGAGCCTGATCCAGATCTACAGCCTGACGGGAAAACGTCAGGCTCTTCAGACACAGACGTCAGTGATTCTGATGAGTGTGAGCCGAGTGTGAGCCGTGAACCTGCAGTGCCTCGGGCATCAGGTGATGATGATGATGAGAGACCATTCAGCTGCTCTGTCTGTGGTAGAAAATTTGGTCACAGCAGAAATCTGAGCAGACACCTGAGAACCCACACAGGAGAGAAACCTGTCAGCTGCTCTCAGTGTGGAAAAAGATTTGTGGACAGTGGAAACCTGCAGAGACACATGGGGATTCACACGGAAAACAAACCGTTCAGCTGCTCCGAGTGTGGACGAAGCTTTAAAGACAAGACAACGCTAATAAACCACCGGAGGACTCACACGGGGGAGAAACCATTCAGCTGCAAGTTCTGCAGTAAAACGTTCACACACAGCGGGAATCTGAAACAACACCTGTGCATCCACACGGGAGAAAAACCCTACAGCTGCTCCAGGTGCAGCAAAACATTCGGCCGCAACGCCGACCTCAATTCTCACATGTTGATCCACACGGGAGAAAAAGCTTTCAGCTGCTCCGAGTGCGCGAGAAGATTTACTCACAGCCGGAGTCTCAAACATCATCTAAAGAGTCACGCCGGAGAGAAAGCCTTCAGCTCCTCGCTGTGTGGGAAAAGAGTTTATAACGTCACACATGTGGAAAAGCACGTGACGACTCACGTGAGAAGGTCATTTAGAAACATCACAGGAAACAACATCAGCTGCTCCGCGGACTGATGAAGGGTCCGGCTCCCTCACTTTTCTCGTAAAGATGAAACTAAATTGTGTTCTTCTTTCACATCCTGAGACTGTGACTGTGAGGACAAAACTCCGTCCGAAACAGAAGTTCTCTGCGCACCACCACCTCCTTCTGTGTTCCAGGTCTGCCTCACAAGCCGCAGCTGAGATGTGGTGCAGCTCTTTTCTCTCAATCTTTCTTCTCAGGTTTTTTCTGCTGCTTTAATTTAATAATTTAATAATTTGTTTCTTGACATACTGAAACAAATACAGTATACAGAACAATTATTCGCACTGTTAAAGACTAAATGGAACTTTCTGATAATTTTTGTAAATTATTCAAGGAGCAAACAACATGACGATGCACCATCTGTGGGTATGAGCGAACGCATGACATAAACCAGCTGAAAAAGTACCTGAAATAAGCAAGACATAAAAACCAATCTGCAGCTTTTGCAAAACTGACAGTAAAAATATTTTAATTGTACAAGTAAAAATCAGAAGCACATTATGACAAAAAGTATTTATTTTAATATCAAAAATGAAAAAAAAAGGAACAAATTCACAGTGAATGACGGATCGTTCCTCTGCATAAATGAGGTCTAATAGATCGCACCAAAGGTAACTACATTCCAGGTCATTTTATTAACTCTGAAAAGAGCTTTTACCCCAAAATATCATCGTTTCACCTGTGAGGCGATCTGCTATTTAAAAAAAAAAAAAAAAGGAAAAAAAAGGGTAAAAAATAAAAAAAAAACAAACAAAAAAACAACCCAACAAACGTTTTTTAAAAAAATATTTCCAAATTTTTCGTAATGCCCAGAGCACCAACATGAGAACAAAAACACAAAAGACAAAACAAAGCTTGAATAATTTGCACTCATTTGAAGGTGAGCGTCTGAATAAAGCAAAGAATGTATTTATTTTTAAAGGTGTTCAGGATCTTTAAAAGGACTCAAACGCACAGTCCACAGACCTGCAGCGATCTTTCTACCTGTGTGTTCATGTTTAGTTTTGGCTGAGGTGAGCTTTGGCAGCAGGAAGAAAGAACGTGGTTGTCAGGCAGAGGTGCTCAGACTGTAAACTCCAACTGTAAAGCCAGTGGGGAAGCGCCTTGTAATCTTTCTAACGGCCAGTAGGGGGCGATTACTTTGCTTGCAAAAAGATGGCCGTCTATAGAAATCTGCATCAACCTATGAGCTCAGTTAAGACTTTATGGTTTACGGTCTCAGTTGCTGCTTTGAGGTCTTCTTGAATTTGACGTTTATTTTGTAAATTATGATCAAACAAATGCACCCGGTTGAAAGCAGGCCTACTTCACGATTGACAGGTCACTACCTAGAGGGGTACCTAGTTCAGCGTGACCTCGCCAAAACATTCAGCTCAACCTATCAGGACTTAAGGAACAAATGGGTGATGTCACCTACATCCATCTTTTACACACAGTCTGTGGGCACAGGCAGAGTTCGTCTGTCTTGTGATGAAATTTGACAGCTTTAAAGAGAAGACTGGTGTTATTAATATTTCAGTGTCAACAGATCCCGCGACAAGCTATATGTGTCATAACAACTTCCTTCCTGTGCTCTGCCGCTGGTTATGATTCAATCTGTTTAGAAATGAGGCTCATAAATATGTCGTTATTTCTAAAAACAGCTGGGCATGTAGTTTTCAGCGTATGCTACCCCAAAAGGAGGAAATGGTGGATTTGTTTAGAACTACTTTCAGATGAGGATTAATACACCTTCTGTGAGTGTGGCATTATTTCAAAATCCTCATTAAAAGGTTGAACATTGTGGCTCACTGGTGTGCTTTAAAAGTTTTTAATCAACAAAAGTCTCACAAATGACTCACAAATGTTCAGTTAAATTCTTTTGTCTCCTGTGAGTGATGTGGCACAACAACATGTGTAAGTAGGAAGACTTTGTTGCTAGTTTTTGGGGGGATTTTTTTGTGGGGTTTGCTGAGAAAACTTTCAGTGTTTCCGTTCCTGCAGCCTTAGTAAGTAAATTACTTTATTTTAAACCTTTAAACTGAATTCACTTTGAAGGGAAATCGTGAGAGGAAATAACTAAACAGTGTAAATGTTTTCCTGTTGTCTTTGCTGCAGCTGAAACCACAGCACGGCTCGCTCAGATCATAACTAGCAGCAAATAAAACAACATCAACAGAGAAAGACTTTAATACAGACCACCACCTCACTGCCTGCTCCGTTAAGAAAGAACAGATTTGAAATATAAAAATGTAAACAAACTGGAAGTTTGCCAGAGGGGCCATGACCAGTGAAATTCAACATCTGGGCCTCACGTCTGACTGCTCAGTTCATTTTTATCAGGCACTGATTGTTACCTAAAAACACACCTACTACAAATCAGCGTTCGGGTCGAGTAAAAAGCATCCCAGTGAAGTATTTTCAGCTTCAGAGCAGTAAAAAACAAAACAAAACAAAAAACCCCCAAAAAACCCCAGAACGTATCTCACTGTTTTTAGCGACACAACGAGCGGCTCTGCACTGCTTGCATCGGCGGCTAGTTTCCGTACCCAAAGAGCAAAAAACAGCCGAGGTCAGCGTCAGCTCGAGTTTCCCTGCTCGGATCAAATGAAAACTTTATTCTGTAGTGCACAGCAGAGGCGTCCCAGAACCTGCTGCTTCAGCTGGCGTTCATACACATCGAATTACAAACATTTCATTCTTTCGTTCTTTACAAAAACAGTCGTGGTGGCTTTTATTTGCTCCAAACCTCTCAGACTTCCTCTGCTGTAAATTGGCTCTGGTGGACTTTGTCAAAGTAGTTCGCAGAACGGAAGAAAAAGAAGTCTCTGCGTCGAACACGAGCTGGAAGAGGAGGACGTGAAACTTCAGGAAGTCAAACAAAGAGAGCAGGTGAGAAGCTAATCGGAGGTTAAAGGTCAATCTGAGTCTGACAGGACGATGATCTCGTCTGGGTCACACTGTGTCGCCACGTTGACCTGAAAACACACAGACAGCAGCACGGTTAGAAAACTGAAGTAAACAAATCCCACTAACAGGTCAAAGGTCAACCTTTTGACACCTGACTGTTCTGTAAACAGATCCACACTTCTGAATGTAAATAGTTGGATAAAACTTGTTGGCAAAATTTGAAAAAAATAAAATAAAAAATTCTAATTGTATGTATATTTAGACTTCAAGCTATAAAAATGATTTGTTAAACGTTTAAAGATATTTAGTCAAACCTATTTCACTTTTCACCACTTTGATTTTTCTGTTTGTGTGCGATTTTAGGTCCATTGTGTTCATACAGTTTGTCAAAATGACAACGAGCTGTACATTCAGACACGTGACGTGTTTCATTTAAACTGTCGTCCTCACCGCATCGTTTCTATCCTGAATTGAGACCCAGCACCTCTGGTATGACTGCGTTTGCCCCACCTTGTTTTTCTTCGGTGGCGGTGTCGACTGCGAGCTGCTGACCACTTCCTGCGTTGGCGTGTTTGCTCGGGTGGTCTCTGGAGAGTTGCAGCTCACAACGCCCATATCCAGAGGGATGTCTGCATCACTGAGGAGGAGAATGAAAAGAGCGAAGATCAACAAACATACAGAGAATAAATGAACCCAGAGAAATAAAACCATTAACTCAAGTTCAAAGAGCTGAAACTACAATTTAAATGAGAGCTTGATCTTCAATAACTGGACATTTTTAAAGAACAGTCATATTTTACTGCAGCCTCGTCTATTAGACTTCTTTAATGAGAGTCTTTGGCTAGAATGAAATCACAGATACAAGCAAGAGAAATTATCTTCTGACCAAAGGGTGTCTAGGTCTCGCTCAGGATTAGAATGGATTCAGAGAATAGGTGCTACCAATTCTTTCTGAGTTTGTGAGTAGATCATAACTCCATTATTCAGTTTCCAGTATTCATTTCCAGTTCAACTGTTACCTCACTGGTAGTTAAACATTAGTGTTTTCATCACACTGGCACACTTGAACCTGCTGAGGTTTCTCCTGTATGTGTAACTGTATTATTCTGAGGTTAAATCACCACCATGAAAGTTGAATTAAGCCTGAATTCCTCCTCCTGACACAAAGTTTTAGTTAAAAACTAGTCGAACTTTCACATTCTGTGTAAAAATGTTTGAGTTCATTGTGTTCAAAAGTCAAAAGGCCTCCATGCTGCTCTCCTACAGTTTTAGATATTACTATAAACACATTATCACACCTGCTTCTGCCTTCTGAACTTTAATCGTTTAGAACAGAAGTTACAAAAGTTACAAATCTATTAAACTGTAAAGAGCATTAAACAGATTTATATTGACTTTGAGAGATAAGTCATCATTTGTTTGTTTGTATTATTAATTATCTCATAAACACATCATTTCATCGTGGACTCCTGACCTCTCAGCGACAGCCTCACCTGTCCTGGATGATCAGGTTCTTTCTACTCTGCGAGTTCATTTCCTCCCGCTTCCTCTTCTGGCTCCTCGTGGTTCTGGGGCTGGGCGGCGGTGACGTGCCATTGGTCGTCTGCGTGCCGCACTTTTCCACGTCGTCTTCTGGCGATGAAGGAGATGCTTTCCCATTGGCTGCTGCTGTGAGGCCCGTTTCGCCTTGGTTGGAGTTTAAGAGCACGACTGACTCATGACTGGAAGCATCTGCAGGTTCCTGTAAGCTCTTGTGGTCGCCGTTCGATAACGGCCTCTGGTCATCAGTCTGCATGGGCTCTGATTGGCTGGGGCTTTCTGTGGGGGAGGGGATATCAGACAGCGGCGAGATCTGGGACTTGGTCTCATCAGAAGCAGGACTTGTAACCTGCTCGTCCTCATCTTTCAAGCTTCCTTCTTCACCTGCTGAAACGTGCCCAATCTGATCATCGTTCTGATCCTCCTTGTTGGTGCCTTCGCTTGCTTGTTCCACCTCGTTAATGTCGTCTTCCTCGTTGTCTTCATCATCTAAAGAAAGAAGCAAAAAATGCACATAAATATTTTCTTCTCTTATCTCTGCCCCCTTCATCTGGTCACAGTTTTTGAAATCTGATAACATGGATTTGACTCTATGAATTTATTTGTTGTTTAAAAGGGAGAAAAAAAACTGACCAAATAACAGCCTAAAGAAAAAAAAAAAACAGTCTTTGAGTTTAAACATTGTCTGTATGAATTCTCTGTGTGTATATGAGCCACATTAAATTGTCAATCATTCTCTTCAGTAATTAAATCATGTTACACATTAGGGCAGGGCAATATGGCCAAAAATATTTATCACGATATATATTTGAAAATTTGCGATAACGATATAACTGACGATATAATTGAGGCGAGACAAAATACTTTACAACTCCACAACTTTATCAGTGCAAAAAATAAAAAACCCATCAATGTATTTTCACCTAAACAAGCAGCTGTATAGTATCCACAAATCTCCGTTAGCGAGTTAACCCGGATCGCCCCGTGCGTGGGGCTGGATGGCGCTAAAGCGTTGATGCCGTGCAGGCCCAGGTTATTTGGTTGTTCTACCAGAATTGTGCTTTGGTGGGTGTCTGACGGACGAAAACCAAACCAGTTCCACACCGCTGAAGCTGGCACCATTTTTACAAACCAATTCTGGTTCATCTGTTTCATTCAACGATCCGCTTTCGCCCTTCTCATTCTCCGTCGCCGCCATGCTTTTTTCGCCATGTGCGTATGAAACAAAGGCATCTTAAAATCTCAGAAACTCACAGTTATGTATTCCTAAAATAAGAATATTTGGATCCCGGTACAGACCACGGAGGGCAGCAGCCTAGTTAACTAGTTGCACACTCCTGTATTCTATACATGCAGCTTTTACGTCCTGGTGACCAATGAAATTAGATTTATATAATTTATATGATGCTTCAATATAACCACATTTATTTGGTCTAACCTGGCCCATCCTGCTGAGTGCTGGCCTGGATCTCTTCCTCTATGTCTGGATCTGAGGATTCATCATCTTCATTCTCGTCCTCCTCCTCCTCCTCCTCAGATACGCCGTTCATCTCTTCAGTTTCCACTTTTTTTCCTGACGTGCGGCCCTGAAACGTAGCAAAGGAAATTAAACAAGATTCAGACCAAACAAACACAAAACTCAAATCTTTTAGTCTCATAACTTCAGATTAATATGAGACAAAACTTTTGGGATTAAGTGAAACTATACTGCACTCCGGTTTCTTTGTTTCCCCTCAAACACGACTCACAGGTTAACAAATGTTTTGCTTTGTCACGTTACACTTTTTCCTCCCCACTATGTGTTTTATATTTTTGAGCCAGCAGATTTCATTCACATTGGCAATTTTTTATTAAGCAAATACACCCTCCAACATACCTCATCAGAAAATAAATAAATAAATAAATAGAAAAGGCAAAACCTGTGAGTAAACTTTTACTTCTTTGATTTAGTACTTTTACAGCCCTGTGTGATTTACATACTTTCTTCCTCTGCTTTATAAGATAAACCTGTAAAATATATTGTTACTCAATACACAAGCTGTACCACAAATTTTGACCTTAAAGCTTTTTAAGAAATAAAGCAAATCTGTGTTGACAGAAAGACATAAAATCTAATGTTTTCACACATAAAAATAAAACCAAAAGGCTGTGATGATGCTCCTCTTTTACCTCTTTGTCCTTCCTGTCTTTCTGCAGTCGTTTGTTCCTCTCCTCCTCCTCCGTGTCCTCCTGTTTCACAGCGTACTTCTTGATGACCTCCTCCAGGCTAGTTAGAGCGACTTCTCGGTTCGACCGCAGTTTCTTCAGCAGTGAGGGGTCCTTCAGAGCCGGGTCTGTGGCTAAAGAGGGAGGCGGAGGGTGGAGAGACAAGAGGATGAACAGAATTTTATTCATTATTATTAATTATTTTTTTCAAACATCAAAAACAATATAAAAACTGTTACATCTTTAAATGAGAGAAAATGTCAGCAGTGAGGAACTGAAAGTGTGGAGCAACTTATCTTACCAGGCTTATAGGCGTCAGTGAGACAAGAGCCGAAGTTGTAGACGAGGTCCAGGTGACGCCGCTCCTGTACGCGGCTCCCGGTCTCTCTGAACGCCTCCTGGGCGATCTGGTTTATATGCTTCCTGCTCAAGCAGAGATTGTAGCGATCGTTGGCACGCAACACCTGCTGGAGGATGTCTTGGTAATCAGGAGGGTTGTATCGTACCTCGGGACTGTTGATGAAACGCTCGATCTGACAGGACGGAGGAACACAGTGGACAAAACTCGAATGAAAATATAGCTCCATGAAATGAAATAACCAGTCCCAAAACTCTTCTGTATGATCGCTGTGTAGTTCTGCCAGTTTGTGTTTTATAAAGCACTGCAAATAGTTTAGAAAGCTCAGAAAGAAATCATACATAGCAGCAAGAAACCAATAATGTTTTTATGCTTGGTCCTAATCTGTGGCTTAATCTCTTTTACACTGATGCCCACAGTTAATGTTAGATTAGAAACCTTATCAGTTTAAACAAGAATATTTTATCAGTAAATCTGAATTAGATCTGTTTCAACCCACATGTTTCGTTAGAACATACGACAGCATCGGACCTGAATGAGTATCAGGTTTAAATTCTACAGAGTTCAGAAGAGCTCGAAATAAACAGCAATCCTGAGAACACGCAGAGCAGAACAACAACAAAAATGAGGGGAAACACTGAATCATTGCAGTGTAAGATGAAGTCAGTTAAAATGAAGGAATATCAATCAGTCCAGATGTGAATCCATTTCACCTGGTTTATTTCAAATGAAAGTGTCAACCGGAGGACTGGAGAGGCATCTTTTCAGGCACTCTGAAAAATACTGGCGCCCATCAGAGCTCCCACTCAGCCAATTATTAACTTCACCTATTATATAAATTTTAAAATCCTACGTCACTGCATTCTTGGGTTAGTGCATTCATCCCACTGTCACCAAAGCGCTTGCTCACAGTGGGTCATATGATTGTTGGGGTTGTCTGTTGTCTTTGTGATTTGGCGCTGTATAAATAAAACTGTACTGAACCACACAAGATTTTCAAAAAAACCTTGACCCCTGACCTTGAGGTCACGGTCACTGAGATGTGAACTCGTGCAAACTTGCGTGTCCACACGACCCACGTACCGGCGGGATGAGGACCCCATCAGCCTTTTACAGCTGAGGGGTAAAAAGGGTTTGGGACGTGGTGCCACAGACCGTCTCATCATCCTTAATGCCTTTTCTCTAGTTTTGCGTTTTGTCACTGGTGGCAGCTTGAAGCAGCACCTTCAGGCCGCACAGGCAGTCCAGCTCCTCCATGATGTCACATCCATACATGCCATCATAAGGTTTGCTTTGTCAGCAGCAGAGTCTTAATTATGGAGGAGATCCGGGAGATGAGCTGTTACATGAGGAGGCCTTACTGACTTTGTGTTATACTGTGACTATTGGACATCTCGCTTGTTTTTTTCAACAGTGTATAAAGACGGCATTGCCTTTGCTGTTTAATGATTATTGTTTGAAGGCCCTTAAACCTTCTGCTGATAACGTCTGCCTGGAGTTTTCCTGTGAGTAAAACAGCACATCAACGTGAGCGTGCGCAGAGACTGAAGCGGAAAACCTGAGTTAACAGACAAAGTTTAGAACCGCAGTCATCATAACTGTTTTTGGTTTCACTGAGGCAGTTAATGCAAAGAATCCCTGGCTCTGTTGCAGACGCTTCATAATTCAACCCTCGGGTTAGAAAGTAGCCCCAACAGCATGCAGCTCACCCTCCTGTTGATCTCAGGGTAACGAGTGCTTTTGTAGGTGATTCTCTGTTCAATGGCTCGGCCTGTTAGTGTGCTGCAGCCCTTTAGTTCACACAGTTTTTCATAAATCTTCATCATCTGGAAAAAAAAGAGGAGGAGGACACGTGAGGGAGGTGTGAGCAGCTGCCACTCAGGCTGTAGTAAACATTTACTTTTTACAGCTTTAATGTCTGTATTAGAGAGTGGAAGCCACCGAGCCGCATCACACTGGAGGCTGACCTTGCGTTTGAGTTTGTGCTCCTGGATGTATAACGAGTCCTCCGCTTCCATGTCACTGAGACTCAGCTCAGCCTGCTGCAGGCGGCCGATCTCCTCGTTGTACACCTTCAGTAGGTTCTCCAGGTAAACTATCTGAGAGGAACAGACAGGACAGACATGAATGATCAGGGGTGATTTCCTACAAAAGTGTAAAACCCTGATTGTTTCTGAAAGATAAAAGAGGAGGGATATTTTATATTTTTAATCGTTTATATTTAATGACTGCCTTAACCAGTGTGCTTTGATCTGCTTTACTCTCTTTTCCCTTTCAAAGTGACTTATATGAAGGGTACACCATCACTGAAAAAAAACCTGTGCTGTGCAAATAAAACTGCTTTTGATTATAATCCCAAGATTTATTGAACAGCAGCACCTGATCCACACTAACCTGCTTCCTGGAAGCTCTTTTAGCTTTTCTCTCCTCTTCTTGATCCGCCTCTCTGTTCTCTTGCTGTCCTGAGGTGGAAGGCTGCTCTTCCTCTGCTGCTGGCTGCACACCTTCTTCCTCCTCGTCCAGGTTACCTTTACTCTTGTTTGTACTTTTGAGCGTGACAGAGGTAGACTGAAGATCTCTCGACATTGAGGTAGAAGGCCCAGGGTCAACCTTGGAGAGGTTTTGCCTCCTCTTGATGGCATGCTGCTTGAGCACAGTGCACAGTTCATTGATGTAGACAAATGTTTTAGAGCGGCTGGCCTGAGCGCGAGTCAAACATCGTCCCAAAGTGTTCCTGAACTCCACTGACGACAGGAAGTCCAGGCAGGCCTTGGAGTGCTTGGTCTGGAGGAAGGTCAAGACCTCCGGGCAGTCCTCTGTGAGGGGCCTGCAGTGCTCCACAAACTGGAGGGAAGAAAACAGGAAAAAAAAGGATGAGACAAAGTGGAAAGTATGATGGATAAAGAACCAACAAGAACAACAAGGGAATGAATAAAACAGATGCTGCAAGACTGGTTTCAGTGTTTTTTTAATACAAACACACGTCTGCAGTATAAAGTGGCCCCGGATTGACTTTATAGGGTGTATCTGTATGTTTTCAAATAAGTAGGTAGATTTATATGAGGAAGTTTAGATCATAAAGTTCAATATTACATACATATTTAATGCCAGCGTTTATATCCTCTCACACTACACTCTCCAACTAAAGCAACCCCACCCACACAAAAAAACTGTAACTATTAATGCAACTGTCATACAAGCCAAATTTAAAAAACACTTAACTGTTTGTTATTTTTATTATAGTTTTTTTCCATTATTTTATTATAGTTATTGTTTAAAATATCAAAATGAAATATACAAAATGGTCTTACCAACTTTCTCATGTCACAGCGCCTGACTGAGAAACTCCTGGCCTTCAAATACTAAATGTGGTTTTTTTAATGACTGTTTTAGTAAAATTGTTTTGCACACAAGTCCAGCAATGGATGAGAGCTGTAGGATGTACTTCACCTCATGCTGGGATAAACTCCATGGAAGGATGTTCTGCAAAACTAGACTAAACTCAAGAATTTGCATTTACTGAATCACTATGAGACAACATATAACGGATTAACCACCACACAATCCCCTCACTCTTATTTTGAAAGCTGAGTCGCTGCTGACCAGCGAGCTGTGGACCTTCCTGTGTTTCCCCTACAGGCAGGCTGGTCAGGTCACCAGTGTGGTAAAGACCACCAGCTGCAGTCTAGAAGAGTGGAGTTGATCTGCTCGATGAGGAACTAACTGATGACACTGCTGATTATTGTTTTTCACAAAGAAATGAATAAATAAAGCTATACATTTATGCTTTTTAAAATTCATACGGTTAATAAAATGGCTATGCACGCACGCCTACTTGTAAACAGGTCAATGCATGGTTAGACATGTGTCTCTGCACTGCCACAAAACCCTGATTTGTGTCAGTGGTGAGACACATCTTTGTGTCCCACACTGTTATTTGAAAACATGGATCATCTCACTTGTTGTTTTGACTTAAAACTCAACATTTAAATATATCATGTTTCAACAATTAGCCTAAAAACACACAGATAAGATTTTAAGTCGATGTCGATTGTCTGTCGAATCCCAGACAGACAAACTGAGCATTTAGAGCAGTCTGAAGTCTGATACATATGAAATACTTCTGCATAAATTTCATTATTTTAAGTTCTGGTCATGTTTAACATGAACTTGCATCATTGGAACATCATATAAACTCACCTCAGTGAACAACTTCTGATTCTCTGCCTGCAGACACTGGGTGGTCTTCTTCGCTGTAGCGAAGGGTGACTGGGTAATGTGTGTGGGCACTGGCTGCTGAGCTTTGAGCGGCGAGACATTTTCGGCTTGAAGGTTAGCGTTTGATTTGGAGGCAGAGGAGGAGGGCTGAGGACTCTCTTCTTCTTCATCTTCATCAAGCACAATGATTTTATCTGCCATCGAGGCAGGAGCCACCGCCATCCAAAATGCTGGCTTTCTAAAAAACAAACAGGCAGAATGAGATCAGAACAGGAACTCACACAAGTATCAGAACTTCAGTGTTTTCAAGATCTGTACGATATTTACATTGGCACAAAGAAAAAAGTGACATATTCTGGCCATGTGGACACTTCTGATTATTTAAATTCCAAATCAGGGACCTACACTGTGAACCGAGTTCAACAAACCCAGGATATTTTTATTTGGCTTCAACTGAACCAGCTTCAGGTCATATTCTCATGAAAGATCTGGTAGCATCTGACCGATTAGAAACATAGACAAGTCTAATGACTGCAGAGTGACTACCTTTATAAACTATGATGTCAGCACACAAAATGAAGACTAACACACAATACAGACTGAAAGCACTACAGCTGCCAGCATAAACGTATTGGTGTGTGTCTGTCAGAGGAAATGTATTAAAAGTGCTACATTAATGTGTGGAAAAGTCCTACAATATTAATAAAGTCCATTTAAAGTCAGTAAGGAAAGCTGAACAAATGCGTTTCTGAACATTAACAGTTTCAGTCAGTTTCACGGCTCCACCATTAAGACACGGGAGGATCTGAAGTATAATTAACATTTTTTAGTATGTAAAATAAACTAAATAGTGTGCAGATGTGTGTGAGACAGTTTCAACTGCACTCGCGCATAAAGGAATGAAATATTTTAAACATTGATTGCAGTGAACAGGCAAAGAGCAGGAATAAAGTTGCCTATAAAAATTGATATTTCTTACTGATGCTCACCAGAGAAAGACTAGAACTTCTTACTGTCCAGAGATTAAATTGGTCAGTAGGTGCTGGTTATATACATGTACACTATTCTTCTTTAACACAACCTACTGTGAATCAGCATAGTTACCTGGTAATAGATGAAACACCTTTGAAAGGTTTAAAAACCGAGGTTAACCCTGAAGTCACCTCACTATGCCCCAAATGCTGCTTCATAGAGGAGGGTCCTGGTTAGGTTCATAGAGTCTGTTACCAAAGGCTCACGTTGTTTAAATCAGCTCTGACTGAGGATCCCTCATCTCTGGGTTAAAATCAGTTTAATCTGACTAAAAAGCTTCCTGAAACAGGCGCATAACCACTCAAATTCCCAAGCTGGGTAATGGCTTTCTGGACTGACTGCTAAAATACCTTCTGTGGCCCTCAGAAGTCTTAGAAGTCTCGAAAGTCACGTCAGTTGACTGCTTTAAACAATGTCCCGTTGCCTAGACACTTCATCTGAAGATGTGTGAACCTGTGATTAACATTCCACCATTTTCTACCGTCAGTTAGACTTCAATAACTGAAAGGCCGCCTCCTGTGTGAACATTAGAGCATTAACACAGAAGCATCGAGAGTTTGTGAATTCGATGCTTCTTTTAGGACCACAGAAGCCGTTTGATCAGCGTTATTGTTTCGCTGTGTTTACTCTGAAAAGCGGAAAACAAACAGGGAGTAGCAGCTTCCAAACACATGAAAGTGAAACTAAGCACGATGACACAGACAGCACATTACAGGTGGAAAACTTAAGACAGAAGGTTAAATAAAGCACGCCCACGCACAACGTAACAATGCGACAGTATGATACACACCGACCTGTTCTTTACGAGCTGCTGGAGTTGACAACGAAACAGGAAAACGTTGCACCGCCGCAGGACATCACAGCACTCTAGTTAGTTAGCTGACGTTAGCTCTGGAGGCTAGTTAGCATTCGGACTTTTCTAAGTAAAAAAATAACGTGTCAGAAAAAAAGTCGAGTTACGCTCTCATCGCCTCGTGAACCGTGTAAACAAACCCGAGATAACCTCTAATCTCGTGTGTTTTTATCAGACTGGATCTTCTTCATCAAAACAATGCCCCTTCACTTAGCTGTGCTATCGAATCGAGATCGAAAATGTACCCGCTAAACTCCGTTCAACATCAACGCCTCTGATTGGACGACAGATCCGTGACGATGAGTAATGCTATTTCCCATTGGACAGCTGCTGACGCGTACCGTTGATGTAAATTTTTATTATTATTATTGTTATTATTATTTCTTTGAATGTACTTAATCGAGTTTATAAAGCTTCTTTAATTGTTTTATATTTAGTACTTTTATATTTGGAACATTTATCAGATTTACTGTTATTTTATGTTTAAGTTCAATGTGCGCATCAGAATGGGGAAGAAAGATGGTTTAGGCTACTTTCAACGTGGTATGGGGTTTAGGGCCAGTCTGAGTCTGAATATTTTAGAAAATGCTGATCTGCTTGGATTTTACCACACTACTTTACCAAACTACACAGCAGACGATTGGAAAAACGTTTTCTGATCTGATGCGTCTTGATTTATGCTGTAACATTCAGATGGTAGGATCAGAAGTTGGGGTAAACAACATCAAAGTATGGATCATCCTGTCTGGTATTGACAGTTCAGGCTGCTGATGGGGTGTCACTTTCCTGATGAACTTCGGGCCCCTTGTTACAAAGTATTGTTTAAACACCATCGGCTCCCTGAGTATTGTTGCTAACCATGTCCATCCCTTTATTACCAGTGTACCCATCTTTAAACGGCTGGTTCCAGCAGACTTATGCACTATGTCATAAAGCTCAAATCATTGCAAACTGGTTTCTTGTACATGAGGATAAGTTCACTGTACATAAATGGCCTCCACAGTCACCAAATTGCAATCCAATACAGCACCTCTGGGATGTAGTAGAACGAGAGAGACATGCCATGGACACTGTGTGATGCTAAAACGTGAATATGGACCAGAATCTCAGAGGAACGTTTGCAGCACCTTACTGAGTCTATTCCATGAAGAATTAAAGCAGCTCTGAGGACAAAAAAGTATTTAACCCAGTATTATTAAGGTTTTCCTAATGACGTGACCAGTGAGTGTGAGTGAATGTGTGGTTTAAAGCATGTATAAGAGCAGAGTGTTTAACAAGAAGAGGATTTATTTGGTGTGTTTCAAGAGATTTTTTTTTATTTAATTAAAATTCAGAGTCCGTTTAAATCAGATGCTAATTTGAAATCTTCCTTACAGCAGAATTTTGTGCTCTGTTTGTAAAATCTTCATTTCAGTCACAGGTTTAATGTTTATTGGCCCGGGCAAGCATGTGATGAAGAAAAACACAAACACACCTAAAAACAATATGAAAACAGAAATACAATCTCCATATTTACAAAAAGGACAAAAAATAAGACTGACAGTTTGAACAGTCTATTATTATAAATATTATAAATATTATTTTTAAAATAATGAGTCTACTATTAGTCTAATTATTTTTACTTAATTAAAACAGCATATCCTTTTCTTTATAAACCAACAAACACAGACAGATCTCTGGTTCCAAAAAGGGTGAGTTAATGAGGTTTTTAGACCGAGGGGAACATCGAATGGAAGGATTAACCTTTAAAAAACAGAAGCTGATGTTTCAGCACATCACTCCAAACTTCCTCTAATAGTTTTTCTTTCCAGTGTTTGTGACGACATATAAACCATAAACAGAGGAAGGCAAAACCACACAGCTCTATAAAGAAAGATTAAAGAAACGTCACAAGAAACGTGTTTGCGCTGAGCTTCTTCGAGATATCCCTGTCCATTTCTAAAGAACAAAAAATTGAATCCAAACATTTTATAATAAACAAATTTGCTAAAAACAAGCATAAAACATCTACAAGTTTACCTTCAAACCAGAGCAGTAAAAAACGAAAAAGCAATAATCTGTCCCGTGAACATGTGGAAAGCCCCTCCTGAAACCCCATCAAACATATCAAAACTGGTGGGTCGAGCGGATTAATGCCACTGCCGGTCGGTCGCCTTCTTTCATCTTCACTTCTCTTTCTTTGATGGGAAAAAATTGTAGAATTAAATTCAGAGGAAACACCAAGAAGCACCACGTTCAGGGTGATGAAACATACAGTATAAATAATTAATAAGAGATTTCTTTAAACACATTTATATGTTTGTCTGAAGTAAATATAACAGTGACATTACCTTATCTTGTTTATCATCTTCAGCTGAGCCTATTTACAGAGAAATAAAAAGTTAAAAAACAAAAAGTCAGGCACAGAATTTAATAAACATACACGTTCTTTTTTATTTTATCTAAAAGGTGACAGGATTTTCTCCAGCTTTAAATGATTAAAAATAAATTCAAAACACATTAAAACTGTTAGAAGATATTTTTGTGTCAATATTTGCTACCTGAGCTGGTAAATGTCCACGAGACAAACTTGATGAGCCCATAAAGCACCAGCGCCACACCGACCATCGCCATAGAGTCCTCGATGGACGGAGAACTGAACCCTGAAAAGGAAATAAGATCATTAGGATTTATCTGATTGAATAGGCTTGTTAATATCAGTTAAGTAATTATTACAGTACAGTGCAAACGTTTTAGGCAGGTGTGAAAAAATGCTGTAAACAAAGAATGCTTTCAAAAGTATCAATGATGCTGATTGGCCCCAAATGTATTCTGCAGCAGGACAATGACCCCAAACATACAGCCAAAGTCATTAAGAACTATCTTCTCTGTAAAGAAGAACAAGAAGTGCTGGAAGTGATGGTACGGTCCCCACAGAGCCCTGATCTCAACATCATGGAGTGTGTCTGGGATTACATGAAGACACAGAAGGATGTGAGGAAGCCGACATCCACAGAAGATCTGTGGTTAGTTCTCCAAGATGTTTGGAAGAGCCTACCAGCCGAGTTCCTTCAGAAACTGTGTGCATGTGTACCTAGAAGAATTGGTGCTGTTTTGCCACATTTAAAGTGTTTTATTAGTGGAAATAACTTTTTATACTATTCTACCTTTCTTCTCTCTATTTCACCATTAATACCTTCTCCAGGTGTATAAAAACTCCTTTAACTCAACATAAACTGAGCCGTTAATTTGCTTGTTTTTTTAAAAAAAAAAAGAAGAAGAAGAAGAAGAAAAACAAAAAGCTTGTCTTCCAGGTTTGCTTCACATTACCGATGACATTGAGGGTCACGCTGGTCCGTCTCGTGCCTCCAGCGTGGGCGGCCACGCAGGTGAGCTCCCCGCCTCTGCCCAGGTCCAGTTTCGAGGTGTCGATCTCGAGCCGGGAGGTCTGGCTGAAGGTGCGGTCCCAGGCCTGCCTGTGGCCCGTTACGCTGAATGAATCCAGGGTCTTGGACTTTCCATCGGCACCTTTAATCTCCCAGCTGAACTCCACGGGGAGGGGGGCAAAGCCGGACGCTTCACACTGGACGTTTATAGTCTGACCTGGGACAGCGAGGGGCAGAGGGGAGGGGTGGATGGAGAGGGATGGAGGTTCTGGGTGGAGAGAGGAGCAGAAAAAGAAGATGGCGTTAAAAGTTAAATCTGTGGCTTTTACAGAGCTGAGTATTTATTTTAAACACATCTGCTTATTTTAGTGAAGCAAACACGTGAGTAATGCTTCAGAAATACTATATTTTCCCCACCTTCAATCTCAAGGTCCAGCGCCACCTGAGCGAGCAGGTGTGGCAGATACACCGTGCAGATGTACGTCCCAGAGTGAAGCACTTTAGCCTCCTGCAGGAGCAGGGATGCATTTCCTTTCTCATGCAAAGCCTCAAAGTCCAGCGTGGCTCCTTCTTCCTGCGTGTCGGCGAGGCGGTCAGTCTTCCCGTCGTAAGCCAGAATCAGCCGTCCGCGGCCTCTGAACTGGTACCGCCATTCGACGGCGAATCCGGACCCGTACAGAGGAGAGGAAGGGTTGACCCAGAAGCCGCAGTCCAGCTGCACGAGCTCCCCGAGTCTGGA
>VUQG01006532.1:4002-19217 GCA_015106755.1 Etia nguti | reverse complement strand
GTTTTCTCTGCATTTAAAAAAAAAAAAAAAAAAAAAAAATAAGAAGAAGAAAAACTGGAAAATTGGAGAAATAATCAGATAACTACAATAGTTTAAATATGTGCTTGCATATATATATATATATATATATATACACACATACACATACACACACACCACAAATACAGTATGCATCTGACCTATGTTCAATATAAATGTGCATATATGGCAGACTTAATTTTTTTTATGCAGTTATATTGATGTTCCTCTAAGACACTGGTGTTTCTGTGCAATGAAACTCTTACACTGAATATTGCGTCATTTCAACTACAGCAGTGATGCTGCTGCTTACTTGACACATGAGCTAGCTCCTAGAAGCTCGTTGCCCATCACTCTGAAGTTACAGTAACTGTCAGCATAGGTTAGTAATGGGCTGGCACTGGCTTAATTGGCTCAGTTTATTATCTTGATTAATTTGCTTCCTGATGAATTAAGTGTCCAAAAGGCAACTGATGAGTGATTCAAGTGTCAGGTACAAGCATAAGAAGGTTCCTAAGGATGTACAAAGACGTAGTCTCCAATACATTCACCAGGCACTTTATTAGGTACACCCTTCTAGAACCAGACCCCTTTGACATTCAGAAGTGACTTAATTCTTTGTGTCATAGATTCAACAAGATGCTGGAAACATTCATTTATAATAATATGATAGCTTTACACAATTTGCATATTTGTGGGCTGTACATCCATAATGAGAATCACCCATTCCACCACATCCCACTACATCAAAAATGTGCTCTCTTGGATTGAATTCTCATGAGTGTGGAGTCCATTTGAATCCACTGACCTCACTGTCATGTTCAAGGAACCAGTTTGAGATGATTTGAGCTTTGTGACATAACATGACCCCCACTAGTACACCACCAGCATTAAAATACAAGGCAGAATGGATGGATCTATGCTTTGATGAATGTCGGAGCAGAGACTGAGACTCATCAGACCAATTTTCTGTTGTTTAATTTTGGTGAGCCTGTATGAACTATAGCTTTAGTTTTGTCAAGTTTCCTCAGTCCTCCTGAGCTGCCTGCTCTCATTCTTTCCTTCATGTACCGCCCTTTTCCTTGATCCCCTGTTTCCCCCATCGCGGCCTGTATGTATCACTCTAGCGTTTCACTGTAAATAAATGCACTAAACTTGACCTCTCTGAGTCCTGACACTGAGTCCTCTCCACCCAGGGTTCTTGACAAGTTTTCTGTTCTTAACTGATAGGAGTGGCACGTGGTGTGGCCTTGATCTGCAGTCAGGGGTTAAAGTGGGACTCAGCAGGTGGGGGAACCCTAAAACCGGTTGTAATGGCTCAGTGCTGGGAAAAGAATCATAACTCACAATAATTTCTATTGAGAGCTCCAGTAGATTTTCTTAGTGTACAGGCTGTGATCAGCAGAACTGCTGCTTTTTGTGGACAACTTAATTCAACAAGATGTCAGCAGATGTTTCATGAGGTGTCCTGGCTGATTTCCCTCCTCTACACTGACAGTTCACGGTTTATCCTGTCTTTGTTCTAGATGGTATAAAGTTGGTATGAAGGTGGAATTGAGTCAGTGGATCTCAGCATCATCAGCTAAAATTCATATGAATATCTGCTACTCTTGATGTAACCTAACTCTGACCATGAAACCACAGCCACTGTGCACCAGTCACATACTGTTCTTTACTTTAAACCCATCACAGTACAGCAAGCTAACCTGTTTATCCTGCACTAATCTCTAAATTCACGCAACCTTTAAATAACACAGCTAGTCCACCTCAGTTTGTTTTGCAGCACTTTTCACAATTAAAAAAAACAACAACAACAAAATGTCACGTGTACAGGCCCAATATCTGATTTAAAAACACGGGGACCACAAACATGAGCAGTCCTTACCTGAATCTAACCTCTCGTCCTCCTCTCATGTCCTGTTATCTTATCTTTCTCCATCTCTGAGTGAAGTTAGCTCTCTTTCTGGACCTTGTGCGGCTCCCGAAGCTAGCAGCACACCGTGCTGCACACAAACAGTTTGCGTGTTTGCTGATGTTTGTTGAGCTGATAGAAACGTTGCATTTGAAATTACCTGCCACTTTTAAAAAAAGTCACTTTAAGTTTATGTTCGCTTTTCCTCAGTAGGGCTAGCTAGATGTCGTAGTAGCGCAACTTACGGACACCTGCACCTCCGGTGATTTAGCAAAAACAAAAACCGTCCCACTTTTAACCCCCGACTTTGGCACACGTCATCTCTTTGTATGCGGCATCCTCTGGTGATTAATAAACGGACAGGATTGCCATTCATGCCTAACTCTTTAGGCTCAAATCGGTTTGATGTTTGACGGCTGGCAGTGACGAAATAATAACGCACCTCAGATGTGAAAAAGCAAAATTAACGAGCCTGTTTTGAAATTTTGTTTTGTATGTCCCTTATTTAACTACAGCATTGCTTGTTTACTTGAGTAATATAGAAAAGAATGGTTAAAAAATATTTATTAAAAACTCCTTTAAAAAGGTTTATGTGTTTGAAAAAGTCAAATCTTCTTAAAACTAGCAACAAAGGAAAGCTAAAACAAGGTGGATATGGTTTGGTCTCCTGCAATGTGTTGCATTTTGCACAATCGGAGAACAATAACTGAATAGGCTGAACTGAAATGATCTAACAAGGAAAACAAAATGTGCCCTTTTTTGGATTAAAATCCACATCTATGTAACAACAGTACTTAGTATTGTTTTTAAAATGATGTGTTCCAGTGTTAGCCTTTATACACATAACAAAAGGCAGCCTCAGGAGACACTTCAGGTTTTAGCGGCCACAGGATCGTTTCTGAAAATGCTTTGTTTGATATGTAAGATTAAAATGTCTCTGATGTGAACCCACGACTCAAGTCAAACAGAGTGGAAAAGGCCAAATGCTGAGATCTTAGAATTATAACAAAACATTTTGGTCTCCAACCACTGTTGTCCCTAGTGTGACAGTGGCATAAGGCAGGAGTGAACACAGTCAGTGGACTAGTTGAAAAAATGTTTCTTCTTTATTTTAACTAGACTCTTATATGATCGAGCAAAGCAAAGTTAGAGAATAGCCATGTCATTCAACATTGTCTACGGTAAAAATGAGAGTCCATTTGACTCCTACTATCACTGATAGCCCAAATTAGCCCTTCCCATTTTGCAACCCCATCACTCAGCCTCTGATTAATTAATTGCTGTAAAACAGCTAATTGCCCTGTGACACCAGAAGTCAAATATATTACAAAGCTTTAGCACAAGTCGTCACCCAGATAAAGAGAACATCACAGATGTGCTTAAATTTTAGCCATTATTTAAAAAGCAAAATCAAAAAAGGCAGTCTTCCCAGTCTTTAAAAACTCAGAAAAAGCGGAGGATGGCCATGTTCTTAAATAAGATGCAATTTGTCACTGGCAATGTGCAGCTAGCGAGTCTCTCTTTTTATTGTCTGTGTTAGCTCTCATGTACAAGCTAAAATCTACAGCTGCCACAGAGTGTCAGCTTGTACTGAAATTAGCCAGCACCTTATGTTGTATCAGTAAAATATTACTGGAACTAGAAAACTGATTTTCTCACACAGAGTAGTCTATTTGCAACTGTGAGCCTTGAACACATTCCCTATGGATAGATAGATATATAGAGAAAGACATATAGTGTATAAAAAATATATTAAAAAATATGTTTAAATTCAATTCAATTCAATTCAGCGCCAAATAACAACAACAGTCGCCTCAAGGCCCTTTTTATTGTAAGGTAGACCCTACAATAATACAAGTGTTATGTGTGTATATCAATATCAACGTTAATAACCTGATTAAAGAAAATCATAATTGTAACACTTTCTGTTGTGCATAAATTATCACAAAACATACACGGACAAACTAATCCAGTCTATAGAAGTGTAGCTACCTTGAAGCAAGTTCATTATATCTGTAGCCAGTGCAATATAATAATGGCAGACTCTGGACCCAGTGGTAAGGGAAGCAGCTCCTTAAAAAGTACTAGCATCACACTAATTAAAGGTCTTACATTTACTTAAGTAAAATATCCCCTGTAGCCTATCATGAATCTCACAGTTAAACACTTTTAATTTGTTATGTGAGAGTTAAAGTTAAGCAGTGTAGCTTAATACTAACGGTGCCTTTCTACTCCTTTGGATCAGATTATATTGTTTAGCCTCATTCAGTTTGTCAATTACCTTTTAAGTTTCATTTTTCCCAGGGCTTTTCACACAGTAGAACCTGATTCTGCCCAGTACAACCACCTCCCACTGACCTGGACATATTGTCTAACTACCTTTGTATGCTGTGTTGCCCTTTCTACCACTCATTTCTCCTCACTCATGACTGCTTAAATAGCACAGCATTTAAAGTGGCATGCTTTCTTCTCTGCAGAAGGGACACAAGGGAAATGTTTCCTGAGAGAACTTCAGCCACTGTCTGGTGCATTATTATTTTAAGGAGTCTGAAAAATTAAACCAGACACTTCTGATCTTGTATGACAAAAAATAAATACTAAAATATTTGTGCGTACAATTCTAAAAAATGCTAAACCCATTAAGGTTAGAATTTCACATATGAATTTGTTCTTCCATATTGTTGCTTCACGGTGTTCAGCATATTGGTTTGGGTAATTTACAAACGTGCATTCAAAATCCATCAAATTCTTAAATTAAACATGTTTAAGAACTTAACTAGGGTGTTTTCAGGATTTTTTTAAAAGGGTGGCATGGAGAGAGAGGATCAGAAATGATGATGATACTTCCAGAAGGGTGATGCCACACCATGCCCCCAACTTCCAGCCCCCACTGTAAACTCCCTTTGACTAATGATTATAGGATCATTTACTGTGGAAAAAAAATAAAGCAGATAGAAATAGTAACCTGGCTGTGTCAAAAGTAACAAATTCCATACCAAAACTTTTCTAAAGCTCTTTGATGGGCATATCAAAGTTTGTTTGAAGCTTACAGTTTCTCCATGTTTTGCATCTTAACACCAAATTAAAGTAATTCCTCGCTGGCTGAAACTACATGTTTGAGGAACTAACTTGAAAGTGCTATTAATCTTCTCATTTACTCTCAAGCAAAAAGCAAACATTTTTTCCCCCCCAGAAGACAATTTTTATACTGTTGAGCTTCACTTGTGCAGTTTAGAGAGATGAGCATTTGTCATCCCACCTGGACTCTATCAAGAGTCAGAGATTAACCGTGCTTTCACACATCAGGTTACTCGCTCACTCTGCTCATGCATCGCAATCCTCACCTCAGGGCGATACCACATTTAATAGGTAAAATGTGCATTTTAGGAGCTGTTGAATAAAAGTGACAATCCAAAGTCAGGTGACCATTAAATTAAATTAAATAGCATTACATAACTAAATAAAGTACAGAAGGAATTGCTCCGTGACAGGGTTTCAGTAATAGTAATTATCTACAGTTGGATAATAGTACTTTTATTCATTTTAATCATATAGTCCTCCCTTTTATGAGTACGTTGTCACTGACTCTGATAACTTAATTGAAATATAGTGCTACTCCGATAGCAGCGCTTAGAGTTTTAAAATAATTATTCACAGACATTTGACAATTACGACAGGTTTACATACAGGTCATGTTCAATGTGGCTTTAATATTTACCAGTAGTTCTATTAAGTTCTCAGGTAAGAAATTTAAGGTCAGTCAATTGACTGGTGACAGACACATTTATAAATGTTCTTTTTTCTTTCTTTCACCTCTATTTAATCTCATTCTGCTTATATAAATTCTTATAAAGCATGCATTATGAATACTAAATTAAGTTTCAGTGTATTAAATGCTTTTAATGGATTCAATCAACTGAGCTAAATATGTTGATTAAGATTTAGAGTTTGCTGCTAAATTAGATAACACAAATGCAAAAAGACACCACGTATGAAACTGATTAGTATTAGTTACAGGTTCTCTTTTTGCACAATTTACAGTACTGCATAAAGGTCTGGAGCCACCCCTAATTTCTTCATATTTGCTTCCAAGGAGCCTTTTGTGCAATAGTTCTCCAGCTTTGAAGCTTGAAGGTCTTTCAAAGTATTTCTTTGGACATCAGTTGCTTTTTCACTCATTTTCATTCCAGTGCTTTTATCTGACTAGTTGTGTTCTTACCAGTTGTTTATAAGTCAGTGTGGTAGTTTTTGTCATAGCGTCACCGTTGTGCATCTCACAGGTGGGTTGCTGAAATCAAAATGAGGCCTGAGTAAGAAGAGGTATGACAGTAGGAACAGTTTGGGATTAATAAGTATAGGGCACTCTTTACACCCCATTCCAAAGTCTTTTTAATGCTAACATTAAACTGAAGACCCAGTTAAAAGAAGGGTGTGGTCTAGAATTCTGGCAGCTGGTGTCACATTGCAAGATAGTCTGGTTTTAGTATTTCTGACAATTTGGGTGAATGTTTTTTTCTTGTCAGCCTTTAATGGAACCATCAGAGCTTAATTTTGATGAAAGCTTTCTATGAGATTGTCTGCAGGAGCTCTGGCACCTGCAGAGTTTACACAAGGTGGCTGAGATTGGGATTCACATAGTGAGCCAAAAAAGATGAGCGACACAAGAACCGACAGGGAGAGAGTCTCATCTGATCTTTGAATGGTGTTTGATTTTTTTTTTTCATGTGCCCTTGCTCTCTGTGTCTTTTCCAGACCAAATAGCAGCAGTAGATGCAGCAAAAAGGACAAGCCAAAGAAAATAATAAATCACTGGATTTTCCACCATTTTGACATTTTGTGTCTTTATGTGGACTCCCTGCAGACACTGCCATAATCTGCTATGGTACTTTAAAAACTGCCAGTCATTCACTACATCTGGGTAAATGCCACTGTGGAAAATGATAAATATTTCTTCAAAAACACAAGTTGCCTTTTCGTGATTCAGCATGGCATTTTACTAACATAGACTGAACAAATCAGCGACTGTGGAAAAAGACTATGTAAAGGAAAAATGTCTATACAGATACACAAACTTATAATGAAATATGTGTAATATGAATTCAACACAAACAAACAAACAAAAATAAAAATGATCTAACTCCAACTGTGATAGTGATCCTAGTCTAAAATCACATTTACATTATGCTTTGAGATACTCCTGTTTGAAATGACTAGAAATACACAGAAATATTAGGTTGAAATTTCAGTTAAGTTGGGTTTGGATATTCTCCAAAGTTCTCTTCACAGTACGGGTAGGGTGTGCAGATGACCGGTCCCATGGCTTCTTCTGGGGATATTTACCTGTGCTAATTTCATATGAGCACAAATGGACATTAGAGTTGTTACCAGGGAACCAGCAGTGTAAAATAAGTTTAATGACCACAAATGATTTATACATGTGCTTCCACATAAAGATCAAGTGTGAGAACAACTTAAGAGAAGTCAAGGTTCAGCCTTGATAACAAAGATAATATAGGGAACAACTTACTATTGTGACCCAAGGATGATCATGAGTAATCACTCTTCCTTGCCTACTTACAAACACACACACGCACAGGCGCACACACTTGCATCACAAGCACATAGACACACAAGCTTTTGAAGTGTAATGCACAAAAAATTACTTTTTACACGATAGCATGCGGCACCCTCCCCACCCTCTTATCTCTCACTGTGTTTTGTTTATCTGCCTCCTCACCGCTGCTCTCCATTTATCAGCTGCTCTGGCATTCCTGTTAAAGCATCCCCGTGGCTTGTCTCTTGGACAATGATGGACACAGGTGGTCGGAGAAGGTGTCCACACGGCTCAGACCAGAGCACTGTCCTGGGGCTCTGGCAGTGGCCTTGAAGGCTTATCATCTCTCCACAGAAGTGCTCTTTCATGCTTTTGATCTCATATAAATTAGTTTCTCTGGCTTTTCTGTTAAAGCAATCTTCCTCCCCGCTCCTGTCACAGAAAATCCGAGTGGCGATGGGTATGATCAGAAATTTATGTGAGTGTCATTTCTGCGACCCTCATGTTGGCAGCAGGGACCTTGATTGACCATCTTAAGGATGTTAGTTTGAGATAAAGCATGAGGGCAAATACAGTTAGTTTATTATCTGAGTTCTCTAAATGTAACCAGAACAATAAAAAAACAGGCCACAGCTAATTGTTTTCCTTCAACGGTTAAAATTAACAAACATACAATGAACCTTGTAAAAATACAAACATTTAAACATTTAAAATGTCACCGAGCCCAAAAACAAAACCATGAAAAGGTTGAAACTAAGATTTCTTAGTGTAATATATGTTTACTATATTACATCACCTCTTCTTTCAACAAAGCTTGAGAACTGAAGAGACCAAATGCTGTATTTTTGAAAGCCAAATGTTTTTTTCTGTTTTTCTCTTACTTGTTAGAGGGTTGCAGATCCCAAATGTTTTCAATGGGTGACAGATCTGGACTGGAGGCAGGCCAGTTTAGCACTTTTTTTCTACAGAGCCTTATGTTGTAATATGTGCAGAATGTGTCTTGATATTGTCTTAGCAAGGTCTAGTCTAGTCTGAGAAAAAAAAAAATCTATTACTCTAAAACTCGTATGTATCATTTAGCAAATAAATGGATGAATGATGACACAGTGTCGAGGTTATCCATGATATCCAAAGTAATGAATTTCTTAAACAGCACAGCTCATGACTTGAACTGTCTGCAGGTTACCATTGTGGAGGATGCGGTGTCACTAATTTGAAAAAATAATAATAATTTCGAGTCCATGTTGAATGAGCTCTCCATAATCTTAGAGCAAGGGTGTTCAGGGATCTTGTTTATAGATATATTTTTCTTTGCACAGGAGCATTTCAAATTGCAAACATAAATGCAGAAATGAATTATGTTCGTCGTGAATGGTTTCCACACGTTTTCCTGATCCCATGCACTGACTGCCTTTGCAGATTGTTATGTAAAAGAATCTATTGAATCTTGCTTTTGGCCTAGGCCCATGTGGGGCATGGCAAATCTATCAATCATTTCATCTTCTATAGATCTTTGCAATGTTTACAATCTCACACAGTAGTGAGCCCTTTTTTCATCTTTACTCTAAAGCTAAGGCTTAGCCCCTCTGAGAGGCTCTTTTTATAACTAATCATAAAAAGTATTAAAACTAATTAGCTGTGAAATGTTTGACAAGACTTTTTAAGACTCCACTCTTATGTTTTCAATGTCCCAAGCTTTTCTGAAATGTGTTGCTTAATCAAATTAAAAGTTAGCCTGGTTTTAAAAAAAAAGTGGGTTTTTTTGTTCCGACCATTTATATGTTTTTTAGTAACAAAATATGTTTTAATTGTTTGCAAATTAAGGTTTGCATACGTTTACATTTTAGTGGTCCTCAACCAACATACTGAAAAAAAATTAAACACAGCTTCGAGTTCCTCATTTCACAAACAATTTTGAAGGCTCCTCTGTAAAGAAACGTCTCATAGACCACTAAAAGAGTTTTTTGGAGCAAGGAGTTTTGGGAACAAACAGTAAGTCAGAACCTTAACAGTTATCTGAGATTTGACAAGTCTGCAGTGATACTGATAGTGATAAATTCCAAACAATTTTAATAAGACATAAACATAAAGGGTGTATTACCTGCCAGTTTCAGGACTTTAGATTTTGAGGCTCTCAGACTATGACACCGTACTAAATCTTGAATACTGCTGAAAATCCTGTGGATCTATATGAAAAATGTCCCTCTTTGCTTCAGTATTGCTGCTATCTGAGTGTTCACAGCATGAAGGCCTAGGGCTTTATATTAGTACTGGTTGTCTGACCTACCTTAAAGTTCCCTTTTTCCTTTTTGTTTGCTCCTCCTACTCACTGAGGTGCACCTGCTGGGGTACATTCAATTTGAAAGTGGCGTGCAGTGTTTTGCTATGGTTTCCTGGTTAAAAGATATAACTTTAAACTGTGTATGGTGGTGGGCAACGGTGTGCAATGGACTTGATGGGTGTGTCAGAATTGTAGCGGTAGCAACATGCGTGCAAACCTTCATCCATTCAGCCATCCATCTGGCGCCACACTAGGTGTCAATTACAAACA
The DNA here is from genome assembly GCA_015106755.1 of Etia nguti. NCBI lineage: Eukaryota > Metazoa > Chordata > Actinopteri > Cichliformes > Cichlidae > Etia > Etia nguti. Next base: position 9,182 of record VUQG01006532.1, on the reverse strand, counting down.
GTGTGTCCAGGCAAATCTGTGCTCAACACTTATGTGGTGGTTATGGGGGTTTTTTTGTTGTTGTTTTTTTAGCCAGTGTTTTAGGGTCTGTTGGACCCACTACATTTTGGATTTTCTAAATCAATCCAGCTTTGAACAAACAAACAAATAAAAAAGTAAACTAATACTTAATAACATAAGTTTAGTTTATCCCAATTCCCAGTGATATGAGTCACATGTATGATTAAAATTTGGTATTAACCTCTGTTGGAGCACATTTATAAATAAAAATTACATTTTTTTTTTTGGCATAAAGTTCAGCCTCACTGATAATACAGCCTACAGTATTTGCACCAGCCTGAGGTGTAGAGTCACATGAGGTGTAGAGTTTTGCTATGTGTTGCATACATATTTCTTGCACTTGATGCATATATGCTGTTCTTTCTGTTCATCTTGGGCACACACGCAGTTACTTCTGGATTTAGGAAGAAAATTTTAGATCGGAGGACATCTCTTGATCAGGGTGATTTTCTAGACGGCATCAGATGTTACCCTGGCTGCACCACACTGGCAGTCATGGAGCGCATTCTTTGGGCAAAAAGAACATTCGGTTTCACCATTTTTGACACCCAAATTTCTCCTTTTGCTAGTAAAAGCTTAGTAAAATTACAATAAAATAGAAACAGTAAAATTGTGAATAATTTGCTACGTGTTTAGAGAATCGTATCAAAAACAAGAACAGAATTGTTTTTTTCTTTTGCTACCTGACTTTCTCTTATAATCATTTTACCTCTTTGCTCCTAACGCTTACTCAAGCTGAGCATGTTTCTTGTACAAAGAACTGGGCTTCGGCTGGGCTTCGGGTGTTTTGCAGATAGTGGGAATACCTATTTATTCAAAATCACTATGAATGACTAACAGTTGCATGTAGTAAGAACAAAAACGGGTTGTTGCACATGTTTTGTGAATCTTTTACACGTGTAATCGTGACAGTCAATGAGATAAAACCAAAATAACATGAAACGGTGTTACATGCACCTATATTTCTGTTTAATAAAATGCTTTGCTATGTCATGTCTGGGATCAATAAGACTGGCACCTTTTAGATTTTGTTTGATTGTTTAAGGAGCTGTTATTTTGTTTTACCACCTATTCATTTGTTCTGATTTTCTTACTTTTAATTGTTATATTATCTTTCATTTACCAAAACTATATTTTGACCTAGTTAAAATTGTAGCTATGTGATTGTACCTCTTTTGTTTTGTGCTGAACAAGCCTGGCATAACAACAGTAATCACCCAATTACTTCAGAAAATTCATGCAATAAACATTTGTTATTTGCTATAAAAAGCTGTCTGGTGCTTTAACAAGCATGCAATTAACTAATTAACAGAAAAATAAATTCCTAATAACTAGCAAATCACTCAGGCATGAAGCAGTTCTATTAAGAAGTAGCTTGTTGTTGATGCAGTAATTTTATGACCCACTGCTCTCCCCTATATGATATGTCATGATACTTCATTAACCACCCTAAAATTTAAAAAACAAACAAACATTGATATATTATTGATACTGATAATGATGCAAAAGTTTTTTTTCTTGTCTGAAAGCGCAATCCAAGCATACAAATTAATCCTACAAAGTAATTCAACAAAGCAGACAAAAGCTGGACTACATGTTATTATATACACTATCTGTATTAGTTTCAGAGAGAACAAAAATCTAAGACTGACACACTGGTGTTGGTAATCATCAGTGACCAATGTGATAGTTGAGAAAATTGAATCCATTACGCTCTGGGGATGTAATGAGGCGAATCAGACTTTTTTAAGCTCTTTAAGCATTCTGGCTCATTGTTCCTTATTGGAGAGGGCAGAAAAAAGTTTTTCTTTTTTTGTGATCCTCAGGAGGAGCTTGGATTTCTTGATGAGTTCCTGCTACACTGATGTGAAACAGACTGGATATTTAACTGTTCTGCTTCTGTGCGTCCTCCCTCCAGGCCAAAAAATGTTATCTCTTATTCATTATTTGGCTTGTCATATCACACAAATTGCCAAACAAGAGAACCATTTCTAAATAATATGAATCAGTTTACAAAACTTGAGTCACAGAATCAATAAATTTCAGCTAGAGACAGCCTACCAACAATATATGATTAGGAAAAGGAAAAAAGTCTATACTACAGGGACTGTGTATGAGGCATAGTGGGAGGAATAATACTTATTGGCTGTGGCCACTGTAAGGAAAGAGCTCATCTCCCTCTGCTGAGGAGTGTCACATGGAATTTGTTTCCATTTGTTCAAGTCAGTGAATCACTCAGTTTTATCTCTATTTCTCTTTTCCTTTCTATGCATCCCAATGAGCTTAACATAATATTAAAATATGGCAGAAAGCTGATGAGAAAAAATGAGTGTAATGCTCGTCTGAGCGGCTGCTTCTACCATCTGTCCCTTTTCCCTGCATCCACATTAGGTGCAGTGATTCTGACTGCTAAATTTTAGTAAAAGTAGAACTCTAAAGACACATATGTGCATGTACACAGCAAAACAGATGTGTTTTATATGCTTGTCTGAAAGGTCAAATGTTCAAAGAAAATTGCCTGGTCCAACGTACTGCAGAGTGTAATGAGATGGAATTGTTTATCCATTTACAAAACACTTGTCGCGATTGATGTGGGGGGTTTTTGGGGGGTTCTTGCGATACATAACAGAAAATGAGAAATTACTTCAGGTCCCTTTTAATACGCTGATGGTCAAACCTGTCTTTGACTTTCAGTGCGACAGAGATCTCTTTAAAGCCTATATATATATATATACTTGGTGCCTCGAGCCCGGCAGGATAATTGGTCACAGACATATAGCAGGTGTGCTGATAATTCCCATACAGCATGCACAAGCTTAGTTTTGCTTGTTGTTATGCCACCTCATGTGGTAACCAGGGAGCTTGTTAGCAATCTTATCCATTTTACAAGCTACAGAATGTGGAAAAAATAGCAGAAACTTGTTCAATATTACATCTGCCAGTACAACAAGCATTATCCACTCTTTCAGAGCCTGCATTGTGTCATAGAGGTTGAAGTCCTGATATGTTTGAGGAAGGTTTGTGTATAAACTTCCATCCATCCATTTTCTGTCACGTATCCATATCAGGGTTGTAGAGGCAGCAGTCTAAGCAACGATGCCCAGTCTTCTCTCTGTCTTTGGCCACTTTTTCCAGCTTTCATAGGGACACCAAAATGTTCAAATGTCCAAACCACCGCAACTGGGTCCTTTCAATGTAGAGGAGTATCAGTTTTACTCTGATAGCTCCTCACCCTATCTCTAAACCACCCTTTGAAGGAAGATCTTATTCTTTCAGTCACTACCCAGAGCTCATGACTATAGATGAGGGTAGGAATGTAGATTGAGTAGTAAATTAACAGTTTCACTTTCATCCTCAGCTCTTTGTTCAGATCGATACAGAGTTCACATCACTGCTAACGCTGGTCCAATCCGTGTGTTGATCTAACTTGTGAACAAGACCCTGAGATACTAAAATGCTTCCGCCCAGGGCAGTAACTCATTCCAGACCTGGGGTGGGTACTCCTCCCTTTTCTGACTGAGAACCATGGCTTTGGAGGTGCCAATTTGCATCCCACAGGTTTACACTAAGCTACAAAACTACAAGGCTATTTCTTGAAAAGTCAACAAAACCACATGAACAGCAAAAAACAGAGATAGGATCTCTGTTTGTTGACCGACCCAACCAAAACCACCCTCAAGTCGAGAATCATCAGTGTTGATGAAAGTTTAGTGTTTCTGCAGTTTCTTAGTCGAAAGAAGGAACATGAGCTCAAGAGTGAAACCACGAGCATGCTCACCATTTTCTCCAACGTTAATGGGGTTTCATATTGTAAATTTGTGGATGTGGAGTTAGAGACATCAGTTCACCAGATTTACACAACATAGCTGTCTGCTCAAGGGCTGTACCTTGAAGCTGCATAACCACTAATAGCATAACACTCCCAGTTCTCCAAATGAGTGGTGAGTGCCAAAGCTACACTGCAGGCACTGGCGAGAAGAATGCTATGAGCGACCGAAGAAGATAACGATCAGTATGTTTCTTGATGTCCTCGGTATCATGAAAAGAGTACTCAAATGATTAGCATTATAGACAGTTTGAAATAAATGATTGCAATGACTGTCATATTCATTTTGGCAGGCATTGACAAACAATATCATTAAATCAGGGATGAAAGGATGATGAAAAATGCCTCCTTTCCTTTATTTTGGACAAACCCATAGGCTTGCAGACACTTCTTAGGCTCCACAGCCATTTCCAAAGCTAGAGTTTCAAACCAACCATCTGCACCTGTAATCACTGTGAAATGTGAAGTTAGAAACTGTGAGATCTACAATACCTGCAAAACATGTAATACTATACTGCAACTTGTATCATTAAATTATGTGTTACTGAGATGTCTTTTGCACAGATATGAGAAAGACAAAGCAAATTAGGGTACAGAAAAGAAGAGAGGAGCAATGTCTTACATAAAAGTGACACAGAGGATTTGTTCCAGGAGGCTTCACCCAATCCAATCAAGTGGGCTTTTCTGGATGAGTTCTCAAGCGATTCTTGCATGTCTTAGAAGAAAGCACTCGAGTTAACCTGTCCTTCAGTAATGAGGAAATTAGCTTTTTTCTTACAAGTATGATGTTCTGCTGCATTTTGTGGCTCTTACTGCCCACATAGAAAATGTGTACACCAGCAATGTAAACTGTATTGTTAGCGCAGAAGGCAGCAGAGAGATGATGGTGTTATTTTGTTATCTTTGCACGCCTGTTAATAATTGACACACATCATGTTCATTTAAATTTTATCACTGTGCTGACATGACGAGTGGTAATATTTGTCTTTGTTTATTAAAGTTAACACTACATAATGTAGATATTTAATTATATGTCTTTTTTTTTTTAGCTAGATTCACACAACATTATTAATACATTTATTTATAAAACCTTTCCCCCATCTAATTATAATAAGTCAGTTACATTCCTGAAGAAGCATGCAGATTTAGTGGAAGGTCTTAGTGTAGAGTGGAAACCCAGGGTCTATGTGTATTTACATATTTTTTTCTTGAATTTCTTGATTTTTTTTTTCAGCTATTTTGTGTTATTGGCTTATACTTTTATAAAAAAAAAAAAACAAACAAACCCTGCAAT
>VUQG01006528.1:53773-74318 GCA_015106755.1 Etia nguti | reverse complement strand
TCACGAAACTTAGCAAGCAGTTTGCTAACTGTAGCATGGGAGATGGGTGGTCTCGTAGGGTGTCTTGCATTGAAATCTGCTGCACTGATCCGGTTACTGCGTTCACCAGATATCAACACAATTTCGATCCGCTCCTCATGTGTTAACCTCTTCGACATGTCAATGGCTGTGAACAAAGAGAAACTTGTAAATAACTCATGAAAGAATAAAGTTACGTTGAAACCAAGCACACCAATGTTTTTCTTGTGACATTACCAATAAGTTTGATGTGTCACATGGCCCTCTTCCTATTGAAAAAACAAAAGTTGTATCCAAGATGGCCGACTTCTAAATGGCCACCATGGTCACCACCCATCTTGAGGAGTTCGCCCCCTCACATATACTAATGTGCCACAAACAGGACTTTAATATCACCAACCATTCACGTGGTATTACGGTGTATCCATATAAATGGCCCACCCTGTAGAGTAATTTCCCACAGATTTCTATACATCCAGAGGAGTCACCCTCTGCTGGTCCTTAGAAAAAGTGCAGATTTAACTCATTTTGACACTGGTCATGTATCTCACAAGGAAGCTTAAGTTTTCTATAGGTTCAAAATGATAGAAGGATCTAAAACATCACCACACATCTATGAAAAAACTTGGACTGTAAAAAGTAAATAATGCAACATCTTGCAATTTATGATTCTAGAATAGTGCCAGTTTTAATCACCAGTGTAAACGGAACAGGCAAACTAACATTCATTTTGTCATTTTTCTAGTTAAGTCAGCTCTGCCACAGTTACAGCTGGCAGTGCAGCTGGAACAGCTGGGTGCAGATACTGTATATGTCTGTGCAAATGTTACAAATGTAACAACTTTCTGTAGCAATAAGCTAGTTTAAGCTAGGGTGTGGTGTAATCTTTATTTTTATTTGCTATCACAGCATCAAGTCAAGTTTTGACATCAGCCAAAACATCTGAATCCCCCACATCACAGCGGCCTCAGATCTGCTTCTATTTACTTTTAATCTAACTTGACTAAGGAAATATCTCTGAAGCGGGATATTTTCCCATGCTTTTCAGTTCATCTGGGGAAGTCACTCTCTACTGGCCATTAGAAAAAGCACAATGGTCAAAATGACTCAAATCTGGCATCTCATAAGGAAGCTAAATTGCTCCATATGTTTAAATTACACTTTGACATTGGCTTAATTTTCACTGACCAGAGTTCTACGTCCATCTTTTATTTACAACCTGTTATTAAGCTTCAATTACTTAGCTCAGTTATGTGGTCATTCTTGATATTGCTGCTGACCTCCTGTAAAAACCTGCACTCTTTATTCCTTCATTAGTCCATCATTCCTCCCTCTGGCTATCCTTTGTCCCTCCGTTTCTCTTTTTTTCTTTTTTTGGTTTGTTTGTTTGGGTGTTTTTTTTTCCACCCCTTCTATCTGCCTTCTGAAAGCCTCGGCCTTTTCAATTAGCCATCTGGTAGCCTGGCCGACAGCAACAGCAGCAGTGAGACAGGCCGATTTGATGATGCGACCTCTGGGTTCAGGACAGGTGAATGGTCCACAATCAGCCACTTTGATTACTCCCTTAACCACTGCAGAGCAACCAATTTACCACAGGGTTACCACTGAACCTATTAACCTGTTAGCCCACACAGCCACACCGAGGAAATTGGATGCTGAAGGAGAGGATGTAATGTGGTGTTTTCTAATGGAAATCCTCTTTGATTTCCATTAGATTTGCCCTTCAGCTGTAGAAAAATAAGAACAGGAGCCAGTTTGTGTCCATGTGATACATGATTACCTGCGCTACAGTCACCAAATTTGCAGTCAGGAATCCAATAGATTACAGTCATTCATTTCAAACGCCACCTTTGTCCTCAAGTTAAATGATAAACACATTAAGGAATGTGGAATATCTTCAGCATGGATCAGGACACAGCCCAAGAGTTTACCTCTGTGTAAGCGTGTGTGATATTAAGGTTAGTAAGAACAGGAACCAGTTCGATTATGCTGCTATTTTTTTCCAATGTGTTTTCACTTTTCAGTTACATGTTTGAAGGATTATTTTAGTGCTCCTAAGTACAAAATTGAAGATAACACCAATGCCCCCTAATAGCTTTACAATGATAGTTATTATTACCGCGAATGATAGACTGAGACTGGCACTAGGCTATAGCTTAAGCTGTTATAAGATGAAACATTATACAGCAACCATTATAAAACCTTCCTCAACAGCTGCAGAGAGCCAGGAAGCACGCACATCAGGGAGCCAAACACACTGTAAAGGAGATGAAATGACCAAAAAAAGGAAAAATAAAGAAAAAGGAAATTAACTTTTGGGCTTTCGCCTGCCTGCAGTAATACTGGAAATTGTAGCTCTACTGTGAACAATTTCGGCTCTACTTTGCACTTTGAGTCAATTACACTAAGCTACACTCCAATAGGATAAATGAGCCCAGAGGGGGGAAAAAAAAGAAAGCATGAGATGTGCATGAAAGAAGGGATGGAGCTGTTAGTTGTAGCAGGCGATCAGTGCTTTGTGAGAGATTTCACTGAATGCCAGATTAAGCTTTGAATGTTGGAAAACAAAATCCTGCTGTTACACAGTTCCGACGGGGTCTTTGAGTGATGCCGCAACTTCAGCTACACGTTTCGGTGGTATTATACTACTGGCTATTGTTTTAATGAGGGGTCATGTACCATGTATTTAAATGCCCTGTAGCTTCCAAGAACTTACATGATAAAACTCCATACAGAATATGATAAGGCAGAGACATGACACATGGATATCCAACTCCATCCCTCAAAGAGTCAGTTGTCTGTTCAGTTCAGATTCAAATGTAAGCTGGTGCACATTATCGTAGTAAACACACATGTAGGTACTCTTATTAATTATCTGTATCCATAACGGGATGTGGCATTTGTCACATCCTCTGGAGTGTGAGTCACAGAAATTGATATTTTTGGCACTCACAACATCAGTAAGTGGAGGTTTCTTCCTCTTAAAAGGGAGTTTTTCTTCCCCACTGTCGCCAAGTGTTTAAAGGGGTCATCTATTTGGGTTTTTGCTTTATTACTGTAGGGTCTCTTCACCTTATAATATAAAATGCCTTGAGGTGACTGTTGTTGTGATTTGGTGCTATATAAATAAAGTTGAATTAAACTGAAGTAAATCAGCGGAGGTGGAAAAAACATCTTAAATCCTCATTTTGAAGCCAGGTTGTTAAACTTTTAAAGTACTTTTTTAAACAGATGATGATCAGTGAGGATTCTGCATGACCATTTTTTAAGTGTCCCAGTGATCACTGAAGGTAAAGTTACATTGCTGTCCTCATTCATTTAGACTGGAGCTCGGTCTTCGTAACCCCTAAAGTTTCTGCTCAGAGTCACGAGGGTGACTGCTGAACAGCCAGACTTGTTTCTAAAAGCCTTTTGATCCAGTCCTCTTTAAAAGTGTCAAATTATTGACTGGAATGCCCCCTACTAATATGTATGCAAGTGAACTTCAACACTTCCTAAATATAACTTCTATCTCCTGATCCTAACTATGTGTCTTTGATCTCTAATCAGAAATAGATATTTCAGCGTCCTTAAAACACTCTCATACATATCTTATCTTGGCAAGTCGAACTTATTAACTCTAAGTGTCCTGTTTTTCATATTGGTATAAAATTTAGAATGACACTATCCACTCTGTGCATGTCATGAATCCATAAGTGTCTCTAATTTAGGACGGAGGAAAAGGAGGGCTGCAGGAAGGTGACCCCAGCTGTGTTCTTAATCATCAGCTGGTCCAGATGAGGTTAAGAATGGAAATTGGCTTGGCTCTGTAGTGAATCTATTATCATATCTCCTCACCCTCATCTACCCTTCTTTCTTTGTTTCACATCTCTGTTAGTCTCTGTTTTACATCTTCACTCCCTCGCCCTATCTGCCTCCTTATTTTCATTCACTCGTTTTCTTTACTCTCTTTTCCCCTTCATCTTTTTTTCCTCTTTGATGTTAAAAAAATGCCTCAGCATATTGATAATGGGATTTATTTAAATAGTCTTTCCTAAAGCGAAGGACATTCTCTGTGACATCTGCAGTAATTACGTTGAATCATGTTGGTGATTGTCCTGCTGGTCTGTGTAATCCTAGAGACACTTACCGACCAACAGTCAGACTCTCGTGGTTTACTATGGCTCCGAGCCACCGCCAACTGTAGTTGGGATTATGTTGACCATGTGTTTGATACTTCTTCAGGGAATTTTGGCACTAGGAATGATGAAATCTTTAGAATTTGGAAGTCAGAAGGTGAAACTACAAGGACATTGTGAATTCACATTTTTTTTAGTACATTTGCACAATACATTTGATCAAAGGGCTTTGATCAGTGGTTGTTGATCAATGGTCATGACAATTTGCAATTTGCATAGGTCAAGGAACTGACCTCCCAGCCATTGTTCCTTCAGTGGTGCTAGTTTCAGTCTTTAGGCAAATGTACTGTTTATAAGGTTGGAGAAACCTGCAGTCAGCTGAGACTGAAGAAGTCACTTGTATGAGTGACGAAACATTTCTCCCACTGAAAACGCTACGTCCAGATGAACAGAATCAACCTTATGGGACTAACAAAATGATGATGATATTTTTTATAGGTAACATATTTTTTGGGTGTAGTGCACTCTAAGCCTAAATGCAAAACTTTAACCATGTAAAGCCTGAAACATGAAATAACTACCAGAAATCTGTTTTTTTTAAACTGCTCTTTTCTTTTAACCTTCTAATAAAAAAAGAAAATAAATTAAATATCAGTTTGCATATATGAGTTTTAATCTGTATCATTTTTTGTTGCATCATCTACATTTTTTGCAATTGTGTACTTTATTGCTCAGTTTTTTAAACAATAAGAAAAAACATAGGTGGGGTTAGGGTTAAAAAAAAATTACCGGTTCTCTAATGGCACATACAATATAGGCTACAACACTGATTTCTTTTATGTCTCATTTTAAAAAGCCTTTTGATTAATTCTATTGTATCTCAATTGGCCTAAAGAGTTGTTTGTTGTTGTTTTAAGGCAAAAAACAAAGAAAAATATTTTTAAAAAATAGTAAAAGAAAAAGTTTTCTTAAATCACTGATGATGTAGACGAATGTATCAAATATGATACTTTTGGTGTTACAGGTCTAACTGTATGTGCTGCTGTAGTGAATCACTTCGAAAGCTAGATTTTAGGAACAGTTTAGGCACAGGACTCTAAACTGCAAGACCACAAGGTAGAAAATGTTCTTTTCTTCCTTTTTTTAACAGCATCATCTTTGTCAATCTTGTTTTTCAGAAAATTCAGCAAATTTTCCAGAAAGTCATGTCGCTCCCTTCCCCCGTTCAAAGGACTCTGAGGCTGTTCCCACACAGTGTGAGATTTCCTTTCACTACAAACACTTGTTGGTTCATTAGGAACTTGTTGGAATGACTGACTGCAGCTTGTTAGGCTGATTAAAACATCACGTTTAATTAGCGGCTGTATCACGGCTCACTTCACGGCTGCTGTAGCATCAGAAAGATACAGGATACACTGGAAGTGTTAAAATCCCTGCGCTCTGTCTTCCATGTCGGCACGAAGCCTGACAGTCACAAGAGAAGTGAGTGACAACACAGTCTCCTCCTTGTTGTATGACTGTGCTAATAATGTATCCAGGGATTCCCGAAAGACTGGACCTCCGGTTTTTCCTTTTTAAGGCTGATTTTTCCTTAAAATTAGCCATTATTAATTAATTGCCCATCAGATTTTCTGTGGGAACTGAATAGGTTCATGTATGACAAATTTGATGCTTACAAAGAGGATGAATAATCAGGTATATTTTATTTACTTATTATTCTTTAGAAATTCTTATTATCCAAGAAAACTGGCACTGGCGGCCCTACAAGATTTACCATTGGTTACATTGTAATTTAAGAAAAAAAATTATTTAAAATTGCCTTAATGCAGGAAACTGCATGTCTGAAAGTCAACTGTAGATCTCAGCTAAACCCTATCTGTCTGCAGAAATGCTCCAGGATACATATTTATAATAGATTGATATTCAACTCATTCCCTAAAGTTCATAGCTGTAGGTCAGTCCACTTTATGTAAACACTAAATGATGTTTTTTTTTTTAATCAATAAAGCAATGTAATCAAGCAGTGCTACTAATTAGAGAGAGTTAGGGAAATGAGAAGCTTGCTGCAGGAAGTAAATAAAACATTTGATTTAAATAATAATTCAACCTGTGGGGCTGCGTTAATTTGTTCACACCGATTATCCCTATATGGAGCCGGCATAGATTAATGAAAACTGTGGCAGGAAGAATGTGTTGAACTGGAAGATTAGGCAGATAGCTTGTTAGCATTATTGTATACTGAAAAGGTTGAAGGTTTTCAGGAACACAAAAACATATCCCTCCATTGCATTCAATGTTATTAACTATTGGTTTGTATTTTCCAATATTGATAATAACACACCGTCTTGGTCTTGAGCAATAGTTCTTCAAACTTTCTGAAGGTCTTTCAAAGTTTTTCTTTGGATGTTGGCTATTTATTCACTCATTTTCAGTCTAGTCCTTGAACCAGACCATTTTCAGAGGAATGTGTTATCACTGACCTATGAATTATTCAAAAAATGTATCTAAGTCAAGGAATGGCATTTTGTAACTAGCAGGCTGTAACAATTTATTTGTTCCCATTTCTTTCGTTGAATCTAGGAAAAATATCACAGATAACACAGTTTAGGAAACATAAAACACTGTTTTTGCATTAACAAGGAAATTTACAAAGAGCAAATCTCAGCATGGTGTGCATTGTGTCCTTAAAAATCTGAGGAAACTGGACAAGTGGAGAACAAATGAAGACTTGACAGGTGATCTTGAGCAGATAAAATAATAGGAAGTAATACCATCTGGAAAGCCTCTGATTGACACACTGCCAATATAGTAAAAGCATTAATCAATACAAAATCACACAATATGACGTTATCAGTCATGGATTGGCCTCGTCAGAGCCCAGACCTCGACATTGTTGAAGCAGTGTGAGATCATCTTGCCAGAGAACACAACAAAAAGCTACAAACATCGAAAGAAGAGCTTTGAATGTCTTTCAAGAAGCGTGAAGGCTACATAAGGAAATTACAAGAAAGCTTCCTAGGAGAGTTCAGGCTGTGTTGAAGAATAAAGGTGGCCATACCAAAATATTGACTTCATGGTCATCTCAGGCACACAGCTCTGGCTGTGAGCACAGAAGCCACACCCACCGTCAAATATTCTAATGTGAGGGGCAGCCAATCAGAAGGAAGTTGAGTTAAATAGACAGGTGTTAACCAGTGCATGAACTCTGTAATTAAACTAAAGTTTAGCATAAGTTACTCTAGTATTCCAAAATGACTATAATTGATGTCATTTTGCCTATGATTCCTAAACAAATCCATTTCTTTAAAAGCTAAAGGTCAATGTAAAATAAGTTTTGACAATGAGACACTGCAGCTCTGCTCATGTGAGAAAGTAAAAAACAAGAAAAAGTTTGACATTTTTCCTTTAACATTGCTGAAACCCCTAACAGATCATTTGGCAATATTCATCCATCCATTTTTCTAACTGCCAGTCCTGTGGTAGACTGACAACCTCTCCAAGGTGTACCACCTCTTGCCCAGTGACAGCTGAATTGGATTTTAATGCAGTTCCTAATTATTTATTTGAGGCAATCTTCAGCCCACGAGCAAAGCAAACAATAGCAGATGTGCAGAGGATAAAAGATCCTGTTAGGATTGTGAGCGAAGAATAGAAAACTGAGTTTTGTGCAGCACCAGTTCCATCTGTAGGAGAAACGAACAGCCCTGTCCAAACTAATGTTCTACTTTAAAACAGCAAAGACATTTTCTGATCTCACCTTCTTTAGAAGTTTGTTTTCCCCACAACATCACAGGAGTTTTCCCCCCCAACTTGGCACATGTGATACTCACCCAAGCAGACATTTTGAAAGCTCTGGTTAAGTTCACATCTATCGCGCTTGAGCTGTGAGAGGTTTCGCGGTGGTTTCTGAGTAATCGTTCTGGAGTCATAGTGTCAAGTGGAGGTGAGATACAACACTGACCTTTCGTGGCCTTCGCAAACACAGTTCTGCAAGGTGAAAAGGTTGCGAAGTATAACTCAAAGGTTGTTGGCACGCACACGGCCAAGGTTGTTTTTTGTTTCATTTGGAGTCCTCGGGGGTTTTTGACTGTTAGTTCACCTTAGGCCGCGTTTCTGAAACCAACAGGAATCCAAAAACAGCTAAAATTGTTCACATTTCTAGTTTAGAGTATAGCTTTCTACCAGGCCCTCACAGTATGATAGCCAGTTAATCAATACTTGACCTGATGTTAATTGTTACATTATATCCATTGATTTGGTGAGAGTTTTCAGCCTCGACCAGCATCTGATACAAGTGCGGAATTGATTCAAAAGTAAGTCAAAAGCAGGGAGTGAAGCACACGACCTGAACAGCTTCACAGCAGAATGAAACTAAAAGTTCTGCACATACCAAAACATCTTTGACTGTTCAAACATATTGTAATCCAGGGACGTCAAATTCATTTTACATGGTGGGCCACATACAGCTCACCTCGATCCTAAGTGAGCCAGACCAGCAAACTCCCCTTTCTGCCCGCATTAAGAAGTTTAATTACACATTTAGAAAAAGAAAAAGAAGGGTGATTTCAACAGTATTTCTTAGTTTTCTACGTGATAAAGAAACCCTGCTGTAGTAAATGGAAGAAACGTGTCAGTGATTTAAAATGTATGAAATAAATGTGCAAAATTACAGAAAATATCCTGTTGGTTTTTTTTAACTGTATTCACTGTAAAAAACTGAACTCAGTAGCTCATAAAAAACAGGAACTTTTAAGTAGGAGAAGCTGCAAAACTTATTAAAATACAATTAAAAGTTCAAAATTTATGCCCTCCAACTTTTTTTCCAAGCTGTCCAGTGGCGTCTTTGTCGGAGGCCAGAATCGGCCTGAAAGTTTGACACCACTGTACAATGTCACTATCACTGTGAGATCTGTGTGAGTGCAAAACAGATACCTTTTTGAATGTGATTGTGCTGATGTCACATGTTTTGTTTATTATGTTGCCATGTGTTTCCGCTGTGAACGGCAGGATTAACCGATGACTCAAGGTCCATGCATTTCTTATGTGAAATGGAAACTCATTACAGGGAACAGACTTGCTGGTGAAAAATAGCGGAAGAAAAAGCAAAACTAAAAAAAAAACAACTGATGAAATTTAAACTGAGCTGATAAATATGATCTGAAAGCAGGAAGTGTTTTGATAAAGGCCTGAATGGTGGATTAAAAGACAAGTGATTTAGAAAAAGAAAATGCGATGTTAGATCAGAACCAAATTAATCTGGAAAACATCCTTATCTGAAATCATTTCGCCGTTCGTGAGCTTTAAATGTTTTTACTGGTGTATTTATGATCAGATACCATCACACAGAAAGCTGTTAATACGAATCAGGGCTCCGGGCCACTATAGTTAAAAGGACAAAAGAAATCTTTCCCGCCACAGTCATTTATTCTTCATGGTATGACCTTGTAGTGGACTTCTCTGACCTTACATGTGTATAAGTGGGAAGCTAGAGGTGTGGAGAGTGTTAGCAAACAAAACAGAGCAGGCATCAATGTACAAACCCGGCATCTTTTAGTACTGCCTTAATTCTTCATGGCACAGACTCAACAAGGTGCTGGAAGCAGTCACCTGAGATTTTGGTCCACATTGACACGATAGCGTCACACAGTTGCTGCAGATTCAGCAGCTGAACATCGGTGATATGAATCTCCTGTTCTATCACGTCCCAAAGGGGCTCTGGATTGAGATCTGATGACTTTAGAGGCCATCTGACTACAGTTACCTCACTGTCATGTTCCAGTTCAATTTTGAGATTGAGCTTTGTGGCATGGGGTGATATGGTTTGAAGCAGACATCAGCAGAATGGCTGATATCTAGACTCATCTGACAACCAGAACATTTTTCCAAGCATCTGTTGTCCAATTTTGGTGAACCTGTGTAAACTGTGGGCCCTGTTTCCTGTTCTTGAGCTGCAATAATTCATATTCAGCATTTTTTCTCAGCTCCACAGGGTGCTTTAGTGCCTTTGAGCCATCTCACAGATCTCAGAAGTGATGTTTTCCCTCACAGTGTGGCAGTTGCGTAGTGCTGACCACAGACAGGCAAAATTACCAATTAGGTGGTGAATATACTGGAGCAATTTTTTTTCAGGAGCTGGTGATGGCTTAAAAATAACTTTAAAAAGATTATATTTTAACAAATGCACTGATAACAATTTACATTTTTCTTCTTCTTTAGCGTTTAACACAACGGACCATCTGCCTCCGTCTCACCCTATCCCTAGCATCCTCCTCTGTCACACCAACCTTCTTTTTTTCCACCTTCACTACATCCATGAACCTCCTCTGAGATCTCCTCCTGGCTGACAGCTCCATATTCAGCATCCTTTGTTCAGTATATCCACCATCCCTCCTCCACACATGTCCAAACCACCTCAGCCTTGCCTCTCTAATTTTGTCTCCAAACCGCTTAACCTGAGCTGTCCCTGTATTTCTAATCCTGTCCATCCTGGTCACTGTCAATTAAAATTTTGTCACATATTATAATTATAATAATTAATAAATGGTAAACTGATAGCTAACTTTACATTAGAGGAGAGATTAAATAAAAATTGCACGAATATTGTACAATTATGGGGTCAGATCCCACACATTTTCACTTATTAAATTTATTTAATTATAACACACACGGGCATTTTTAGGTCCATCACACACCATCCACACACAAAAAAAGAGCCAATCAAATGACAGCAATCCCTCTTCTTTCTGCAGTTCTTTCTTACAAATACAATTTCCTTCTCAGGAGTGAATGAGAATGCAATTGCAGCCCATTCACCGCTTCTCATTTCACTTTAGATTCGAGCTCAAAGCTAAAAAAAAAGTTGAGCCAAAATTATCCTTGGAGAACACATCACCTCCTCTGGATGATAACAGGTAAAACTAAAAATAAAAAGTTCTGAAAGAAAATCTTTAAAAGCAGTCATGAATAGCATGTTTAAAAAAATAAAATAAAAAATTCTGGAGCTCTGGACCACATGGATGCAATCAGAGCCTCTCACACCTCCCATTACCGTGCATTACAGCAACACATTAGGGAAGAAGTGTGAATGCACAGTAAGAAATTATCACAATTAACGCATTCATGTCTAAACCACAGTACAACAACTTCATTAAAGTGTTTGATGCAAAGTGCTTCTTTTTGCCTTTGAGGGGGATAATTTCCCATTATGCTATCTTGCTAGCATAGCAGCTAAGACACCCTGCCAAAATAGCCACGGTGAAAACATTTTTTTTTAAAAGCATGCAGGCTGATAATACAAACAGATGCTACATGAAAGCGATCACATCCCAAACATCAGTTAGACACAATTTACTTGATTTCCTGCAACTGCCTGATTTTGTGAATAAGTCAGTGAGAATGTATCAATAGGAGGAAATAACATAATTCGCTGCACTCTAATTAGAGATTCAGTGAGATGAAAAGGGAAGATTTGCTTTTTGACATGGGTCACCCACAGAGAAACACAAATACTATCTAAATGTCATCAGGCTCACTGTAGCCACAGAACCTTCGCGTGATAATGCGCATGGTGAATTAATTATTTTCATCTGTTTTCATCTATGAGCCATTATAACTCCGTCAAAGGAAAGTGACTCACACGTGAAAGAGAAAGTGGAAAAGCAAAGTTAAAAGCCAGAGTCGAGGAACGTCTCTCAAAGAAGATATGCTCCCCAGAGTGAACGGGGTCTAATTTTAATATGTCTCTTTAGACTTTTTTTTTTTTCCAAGTGAGATCAAACGAGACAATCTCTTTACTACATGTGACGGTCTGGTAGCTTAAAAACTATCCGCTACTAGGACTCGGTGGCTAAAGCTATCGGCGCACAGATCAGTAATTACTGCAGGTTGTCAACAATTTATCACAGTGGCCCCATGGGGCCCCCGCACAGAGAGGCCTGGACGAGACTGCACACGCCTGCGTTAACGCTCGCTCGTCTAACGTGGCACAGCAGAGGCACACAAAGTCACTCGCATGCATGGAGCCTCAAAGACACACAGTTGTCAGCGTGACAGGACATTACCTTCTGTCCTTCATGATAACGCTGAGTGCCTTCAGGATGGTTTTGTATGGCTCTTTCAAATGCTCACACTCACACACATAGCAGGAGCCATTCATTCACTAAACTGTTTATAGACCAGGAGGAAAATTGTTTTCTATAAATATCCTTCTTTTTTTCTTCTATTAAGGTTTCATTCTGCAGGTAAACAAAGCTCTCACTTCTCTGCATTATCATAAAAACCAATTAAACAAATTGTCTTTTGTCCACTGATTTGTTTTTACCCTAGCGGGTTTATTAAGTGTAGCATGAGTTTGGCTTTTGTTCCTCAATGAGCAAATCGAGGCATTATTAAGCGTCTCCTGGCGCCGTCAATTGTCAGAAACTCATCACAAACTATATAACAATCTGTCATCAAACAGCTAAGGTCATGCTGTAAGTTTACCCCGCTCAGCATGCACAGAAAAAAACATGAAAATGCATGCTGACACCTGCACGCATAGCCTCCTTCACCAGACTGTTAAATGTGATTTATTAAAAGTGACAACAGCATCAGTGTTTTTAATTATTAATAGGGAAGAGTCCACGGGAGTCATCTCTCAATCCTCCCCACAAAGGTAATAGGGTTATTTGTTGTGGCGGAGGCCCGTATACTATGATTCATTTGACAACCGTCCCTTGTGTCAAGTGGAATAGCAACGGCACATAGATAAGGAGGCTATTCTCAGTGATCCAGTGACATTGACCTGCCTTACAGGAAGGCACACACACACACCTGCACACATCCACATTTACAAACACAAAGCCACACACGCAAACACACACACACATTTAAACTGATTTGATCTGCCAGCCAGTATTACGCGTCCTCTTACTGAGATAGAGACACTATTACACGAGCCGAAGGTTAACATGTGACCCCTTTTAAATTGCACCTCGGCTGGATGGAATAAAACCAAACACATTAAGAGGTTAAATGAAGGTTAAGTGATGTTAGTCTAACTGTAATATCCGTGTGTGAATCTGAATGCCGATGCCAACGAATTCATATTTATTCAGATTTTAAAATGTGTCTGTAAATGCAATTTTGCATGGTTGCACACTGTGTTTATCATTCAAGGCATCTGTCATGCTGCACAGGGGTAGGCGCAGCGTTTCAATCTGTGCTAATTACAACCCTCCTGTGAAGGAACACTGTAGTCTGAAACCTTTTCACTGCTCTTTTTGCAGGACTGCAGGAGCCCAGAGCAAATTAGTCTAATAGCCAGAAAGTGCCTCCGACGCAGCGGCAGAGGTCAACTAGTTGGGAAACCTAGTCAGCTCAGCTGGACAAGGACAAAGCAGAATGCTGCTCGTGTCACTTCATTTGGATCAGCCTCAAAGATGTTTCTGAACACCAGGCAAATGCAAATTAGAGGCATAACATAAATATTTCATAAAATCTTTATTTAAAAGAGGAGCTTCTATCTTCATTTTCAGATCCACGTTTTAATTCTAGACTCTACTAAATTCACAGTTCAAAATAATTCTTGTATATCTTCATTTCAATTCAATTTTATTTACATAGCACCAAATCACAACAAGAGTTGCCTCAAGGTGCCTTATATTGTAAGGTAAAGACCCTACAATAATAGATAGATTATATACATATATATAGTCATGATAAAAAGAAACTACCCCCTGTGTCTATTCTAAAACTTTTACATATCAGCACATAATTTAAAAAAATCACCAGGCCTTAAAAATGGGTAAATACAATCTGAGATGAACTACCACACACTTACAGCAAAAGTTCATGGAAGAAATCCAAAAATCGATGGGGCTGCCTTCCCTAATTACCCGTGCAAAACTTTGATTTTGGCAATAGTTTGGAGAAGAGGTGTAGCTAAGAAGTCAAGTTAATAGATCCTTTTCATCTCATACAGTTAAGTTCAGTATACAAAATTAAATAAATAATTACATTTCTTCCCATCAACTTCCCTCACCCATCAAAGTATAAAATTTCCCATATTTTAAGCTTTAAAATGTAATTAGGATGGTTTTACTGCATGCTACATAAACAAATCTAAAGTAACCAGGAAATCCATCAGCGCCTGTGTCTAAGATCACGCCCCTGTGTATTTGTTTATCCCTCCAAATCCATCAGCCAACCAAATTAAAAATGATATCTTGGTGTTGCAGGCTTCCCAATATTATATCCAATCAGGGACAAAATTATTCAGCAAAGGTTGTCTGTTATGTTTGGGATAGGTGAGGTTGCATTACTGGGTGGGTACAGTGAGGGCATAATCAACTATAAAATGTGTAGTTATATATATTATATTATTTATTGCATATTCATATTTATCTTAGCTGCATATATTCTTGACAGGAGTAGTTATTTATCTGTTGTAACCTGAAATCAACCCAAAGAATTATCAGCACTAAAATTGTTCTGCAGCCAGTTTAAAGTTTAAAGCATTACAGTCATCTCGCATGGAAGCTACAATACATGCTTCTCATGTTTTTGATGATGATTTGAAAGGCGCTATCTTTTAAGCAACTATACTGTTATTAAAAAAAGTACCAATAAAATTTAAAAAAAAAGGCTAGGAATTAATGAAAAAAAAGCTGAATAAATATACATAAACATTTCAAAATGTTCTACTTAAAAAGAGTTAAAAATGCAATCATAGATTTAGCATAATTAGGTAGGCACAATCGTAGACATTGCCTCTGCAAGCCAGATACACCAACCTCAAGCTTAATTGCATTAGTTTGATGATACACCACGCTCACTCTACTCCAGCTTGGCACTAAATCTTTGTGACCAGACATATTGCATATAGTTAACAGAAGCGGCAGCTTCTTACTAAACTGTTACCCCAATCTTCCCTCTTATGATACTGAGATGAGAATGAGCTTGGTAACAAAGCTAATGATTGAGGTTAACTTTTTAGCTACTTGCACGATAGTTAGCATTCAGCACACACGCTTCTTTTGGATATAGGTAGATATTTTTATTCAACTGTCAGACAGATTTGTTTTTTTTGTTTAGTTTTCACCCGACCCTTTATATTTACTGTTATTATATAATTATTGTATAGTATTGGTCTTAACAGGCGTAGTTCATATGCGGGTTAAGTTCTCCAAATGAGGTATCAGCATTCAAGTAATTATGTTTTATTTATACAGCACTTCTCACAGTACAAAGCTGAGAAGACCATAAATGCATATGCAAGTGCAAAAGGCTGTTACCTAATAAAATGCACAGCTATTACAAAGATCACTCTTAAGTAAATATAATATAATTTAGCGCTACAAAACCTCTTTAGACATGCACACTACTCTGGTACTAAGTAACATACAGACACGGCAAACATGCTGTTTGCAAATCCCCACTATTTTACTGCTTTTATTGTTAAGAACATGTATGTCACAGTGCAGTCCACATGTAACTACTCATTACTGATTGTGTTTGTGTTTTGTATCAAAGATTCTTTTTCAGCAAAGCATCAAAAGTGGAGAAGAAGACTTCCAGAAAGCATCTGGCAATCAGTCTTTCCCAATAACAAAAAATGTGTGAACGTGCTCTCATCTGTAAAGAGAATGGGGTGCCAGTGGCATACCAGCCAGTTCATGTATTCTCTCAGGAATGCCAATTGATCTGCATGGTGCTGGGCCGTGAGCAAAAGTCCCACTAAAGGACACCAGACCCTCATGGAACCCTCAGGGATTCTGTTTCTGGCAGGCTGGTCATAAATATACACATGAGTAGCCCACTAGAGGTCATTTTGCAGTGGCAGTGGATGTTCTGTTCCTCTTTGCACAAAGGAAACGTTACTGGTCCTGCAGCTGGGCTGTTGCCCTTCTACAGCCCCGTCCTGCTCTCCTCGTGTAACGACCTGTCTCCCAGTACCTCCACCACATTCTTGCTAATTGCTAAATTTTTTCATTTCATTTTCTGTTCTCTTTATTTGGCTCCTAAAAAGCCACTAAACATTTTCATTTGTATAACAAATTGCACATAATTTTAAATTTTGTCATCAAGAATGTCAAAAGAAGGGGAAACATTTTCTCTTGTGTTCTATTTGTTAACAGGATTAAGTGTTGAGAACAGTGATAGGTAGAGCGCTCAGTGTGTCCTATGATTGTTAGATTTTTCACTGAAAAACTAAATCTCATCATTCCGTGACTCGTGTCATTCAACCACACTGTTGGAGGCCAAATATTTCCTTGTAGTGTTAAATAAGTGAAAAAGATTTATATAAGTGGACTTGCACTAGCAGCGAATTTTTTTACATTTTAAATTATAATGGTTTTTTTAAGTCTTTAAATATCTATTAAATGCACGACTTTATGTGAAATCATAGCTGAACAATAAATTTATACGTGATGTGATCTGTAGTTAACAGAACATTGAAAAGGTAATTCGTTAAATGCAGCTAGATTAAATATTCTAAATTTTTATATAAAGTCAAACATGAAATAAACATTGTGGATATAATGAAAAATGAATTTAAAATTAAAAATTAAAAATAGAAAGTAGATAGAAATGTTAGATCATTTGTTTTTACAAATAAGTAAAAGGTATGTGGATACCTTTTATTTTTTTGTAAAACTATACAAGATCTCGTGTAAATTAAAGCTACAAAGCTATATGTTAATTGCAGAAAGTTTCTGTATTTTTCACTCTTTTTATGGTATTTTTCTGGCATCCTGGCTGCTGATATATTACCATTTGTTTGTTTGGTCGGTTGGTTGTCGGTTGATTGGTTGGTTTGCTGTTTGTTTGTTTTTTTACTTTTACGGTTTACAGAGTTATGTGTTGTAATGTGGCTGTCATTATCTCTGAGCTTCAGAAATGCTTCTTTGAATAAAAATGAATTGGAGTTGTGGAAAAGTTTATCCATTAATATATCCACATATTAAAATATGTGTAGTTGGGTAAATTTCCTCATTGAATTTAGAAGCCCAGCAGTATTTGATTCACACCTATGGGCAACTTAGAATCACCAATCAAACATACATGTCTTTGGACTGTGGGACAACATCAAATCTAAGGTGGCAGGAGGGTTTGAAGCAGGAACCCTTTTGCTGTGACGTGACAGTCCATGCAAAAATGCAAAAAAAAAAAAAAGTATTTTAAATATTTGAATAATCTTACACTTGACATCATAAGTTTTATGCTCTCAGCTATAACAAGTCTCACCGTCACACTAAAACAAAGCTTCTTCACATTCATTTAGACATTTTCTAATCATTTCCTATATTTCCTCTCACGCTCATCCTTCAGCACCTTCGAAGTTAAAGTGGTTTTTTTTCTTCTGCAAATGTCACAGTGAAGAATATTGTCACCAGCTCTTCTTTCCTCCTACCCTGCCTCTGTCTCCATCTCCCACCGCGCTGCTTCGACAGGCAGCTGAGCCAGAATTACACAGGAGGTGAGGACTAATGAGCGGGTTAGAGCATTTTCTCATATCTATCCAGATGAACCTGCTGGTCTCCTGCTTCTCCAAACCTTCTCTCTTATTCTGTTGTTGTCTCAAACTGCTTCAGACCCAAATGCCAGACTCTTAATAACATTAATAATAACATAACATAAAATTTTGTGTGTAAAAATAAGAGGTATCCAGGAATCCTGAATCGAGCCGTGACCTTTTAAAAATAGAAGCAACAGCAACAATTTTCACAATAAGATTAGGGATTTAGAAAGGACTGCTGCCTGATCATAGATAAATAAATAAATATCAGTTTCAGGGTTTTGAGCCTGCTTCTGAACATTTTGATATTAACATTTTTTTTTTTATTCTGCCCCACTTAATAAAGACCTACAAACCCCCTTTTCCCCATCAAATGAATCACGCTTTTCTCTTTTACCAGCACTCTTGTGGAAGAGACATCATTGACTTTCAATTACTGAACGTGGGATATAACTGGCCTAATATGGAAATCTTGTAAAACGTTTCACTGGGGATTGCAAAATAGGATTTGTGCTAGATGTGAACATTGGACTTGCAAGGTAATGGAGGATATATCCTTCCGAATATCAGGCAGACAAAGGGATTTGCTTTCACAGAAAATCTTTCCGACCTTGTTCCAAACCCATTTGGAGGTGTAAATTCACCACGCTTCACTCTCACAAGTCAAATTTACCCCTACTCCCTTGATAATTTCTTCCGATCCATCACCCAGCATGCTGATGTGTTGTTAGTGTTTGTAGCTACCGTGCAGCTGTGTCTGCTGCAAAACATACAATCAACCGGAGGCAGACCTAACAGACACAGAAGAATTTATTTGGTAAACAGGGTTTTATTTGATTTCCCGTTGTGCTGCGGCATACAGTGCAGGGGAACGATATTGTGTTCATTACTTTGTGTGCATTAGCAAAGGCATCTAATGGTTTATGCATACAAGGCCAACAGCGGAGGGCTCGGATGATTTAAGATGATGCTCATTTTATGGAAATCAAAGCAAAAAATAAGAATAATTCTTGTAACGCACAGACGCCTCCCCTCCTTCTAGTTTTGTGTCTTGCGGTTGTCTCTGTCAAGACAATTCTCTGCCTTCCTCACCCTCTTCCTCCCCTGATCCTTCCTCACCTTCCCTCCATCCCTTTTTCTTGTTGCTGTCAGAACGCATTAGGACTTTGCTAACGAGTGACTTAAATTAGGATCCCCCACAGTCCTATCCAGGTGCGGGTAATGAGGTGGGAAGACAGGAGATTGGGGCTACCCCCCTAGTCCCCCCCCCAACCACCCTTCCACTCTTTCACTTGCTAAACAACAGAATAAGATTTTTCACTGTGTTCCAGCAACACATCAAAATATTCCCCCATGTCCCTTAACAAGGTTATATGCTGGTGATATGACAGACAAAATGAGCACACCACAATTTTGGACATAAACTGATGAACAACACAAGCACTGACACTGGCGTATTTGTGACAGCCATTATTTGTTATGTATTGCTGTGGATTTATGGAAACTAGCACGGCAGACAGGCTTAATGATATGGAAATTGAAGTCGTAAGTTTGGGAAATGCAGTCATGAGTTCTCTTCTCAAGGCCATCAGTTAGATCTGAGCTCCGGTGGCTGATTGGCCGTGATCTGTTATCGTCCCTGTGGCCTGGCCTCTCACAGACAGGCTAAATAGGTGGTCTCCCTCCACTGGAGGTGGAAATGAATCTGGCCTCAGATCCCCACTCCTTTCTGCTCCCTCTAACACCCTGCTTGTCTCCCCGTCTACCTATCTAGGCCATCTCACTTTGTTTGACGTGATGGGTCCAAACGGGGAATGTGCGTGTCTGTGTGTGTGTGTGTGTGTGTGTGTGTACCTGTGAGCCAAAGCTTCAACTTTCTAAAAGTACAGAATGATCGACTACAGCACAATTTTATTGAATCCAATTACCTTCAATTCTTTCTCAGGCTGATCTGATGCTCTGAAGCAGCAGTGTCAGCTAAACATTCAGGGACTCACATTTTTCCTGCTCTTCATCACTGTCCTTCAAGCCGCCGTGACTTATCAGAAGCAGCAGAGGCCTTGACAGAGTGACATAGTCGCAAATGATGGTCATGATCTGCCTTGCATGAAAGTTTTGAGAAAAACTAATCTTATTACCATCTCTCCTCGCTGCCTCAGCATGTTTCTGGTCCAGGAGCTTTTACTGTTTGAGTTACAGCAGGAGAAGCAGAGACGTGGAGCTGGACTTTCCATATATATATATAATAAGGTTCACTTGTCTTTCTACCGGGTTGCTAAGCTGTCACTCCGTATACACGGCTTTGCCTCTTAGCCTCTGCACTCCTTTATTAAACTTTTTGCAGGAGGTCTGCTGTGTGGGGATAATAATGTTAAGTCAACTTGGAAGGTATCACTCACAATAATGCAGATGTCAAAGCTGAGAGCCCTGGATCTGAAGGAAGCTGCAGAGAAGTGGCCAAAAAAAAGGGTTAGCCAGAGAATAGAGTACTTGTGATAGAAGTGCACTTGTGCATTTACATTAAGCTAGTTAGCTTGCCTTTCTGGATTCCTAGCTGTATTGTTACTGCAGGGCCACTTTGTCAGTAATTAGAATTGCTATTGTTTTTGCTTTATTAAATTAAACTAGTGGTTCAGTAACATTTACTCAAGTGTTGTACCGATTGGAGGCATCAGTACTTGGGTTTTTCCAATTTTTACAACTTTATACTTGTATTCATCAGGCGCCATGTTATCTTAGAGCTCTTTGCTCTCAGACTGCTGGCTTACTTGTGGTTCCTAAAGTATCTCAAATTAGAATGGGAGGCAGAGCTTTCAGCTTTCAGGCCCCACCCTCAGCCTAGTTCTGCCAGAGGTTTCTTCCTGTTAAAAGGGAGTTTTCCCTTCTCACTGTCTTCAAGTGCTTGCACATA
>VUQG01006528.1:43150-53753 GCA_015106755.1 Etia nguti | reverse complement strand
CTTTTGTCCTGTCGCGGCAGATGGCCGCCTCTCCCTCAGCCTAGTTCTGCCAGAGGTTTCTTCCTGTTAAAAGGGAGTTTTCCCTTCTCACTGTCTTCAAGTGCTTGCACATAGGGGATCATCTGATTGTTGGGTTTTCTCTCATTTGTACCTTACAATATAATGTGGCTTGAGATAAGTGCTGTTGTTATTTGGTGCTATATGAATTGAATTGAATTCCCAGTCACGCCTTTCTAGGTAGCACTGTCGTTGCCCACATGAGCGTTGAAGTCCCCCAGTAAGATGACAGAGTTCCCAGGTGGAGCACCCTCAAACACCCCACCCAGGGACTAGAAGAAAGGCTCGGTACTCTAAACTGCCATTTGGCGTATAGGCGCAGATGACAGTCAAGATGCATTCCCCAACCTGAAGGCAGAAGCCCTCTTGTCCACTAGAAAAAAACCCAACCTACAGGCAGAAAGCTGAGGGGATACTAAGATACCCACCCAAGCCCACCGCCCCACCAGACTGAGACAGAGCCCAGCCCCTCTCCAGGAAACTTGCTCCAGAGCCCAACCTGTGTGTTGAGGTGAGCCTGACTATATCTAGCCACTACCTCTCAACCTCACGCCCTAGCTCAGGCTCCTTTCCCACCAGAGAGTTGACGTTCCATATCCCAATAGCTAGTCTCAGTAGATGGGGATCAGCCCGCCAGGGGCCGTCATTGGCTGCCACCTGGCACACATTACACCTGACCTCTACAGAGCCTCCTGTGGGTGGTGGGCCTACATGAGAGTGGGCCCATGTCCCTTTTTTGGGCTGTATCCAGCCGGGCCCCATGGGCTAAGGCCAGGCCACCAGGTGCTCTCCTTTGGGCACCTTCTCCAGACCTGGCTCCAGGGCAGTGCCACGGTAACCCTATCCCGGGTAGGGTGAAATGTTCCCTAGATTTTTCCTCTCATAGGGGTCTTTTGAATTGCTCTTTGTGTGGTCCCTCACCCAGGACCATACTGCACGAACAATGCAGTTTTCGTCCCAGTCGCAGAATACTGAACCAACTCTTTACCTTCTTGAGGATACTCAACTCGGGAGTTTGCCCAACCAGTCTACATGTGTTTTGTAGACTTGGAGATGGCATTTCCCTCTGAGTATTCTGTGGGAGGTGCTTCGCGAGTATGGGGAATCTGGCCAATTTGAGCCATTTGATCCTTATACAACCAAGGCAAGAGCTTGGTCCTCATAGCGACGATTAGTCAGACTCATTCCCGGTAGATGTTGGACTCCACCAGGCTACTCTTAATTTCAGCAGGAGAGTTTTTCCAGAGGTCACGTTACAAAACCGTAGTTCAGTATACTTCTATGGAACCGAAGTCTTTTTGCAACCACAGGTATCGCCCCTTGGCGACCATTCAACAGAATGCAGGGTTAAATCACATCTGTGTTGTCTCCACTTCTCAGAACAACGCAGCTACGTCCATCTTTTATACTGTCTATGACCAGGACACAGCCATTTTTAAATATCAACAGATTAGCTGCTTCAGTTCCTAAATGAGGAACTTAAGCTGCAAAACATCTCCAGGTTAAGTTACATATTGAAATTAATA
The DNA here is from genome assembly GCA_015106755.1 of Etia nguti. NCBI lineage: Eukaryota > Metazoa > Chordata > Actinopteri > Cichliformes > Cichlidae > Etia > Etia nguti. The sequence goes on along the minus strand of VUQG01006528.1, from coordinate 52,170 downwards.
TTACTGATATGATATGATAGCTGTAAAGAGTTGCTATAATGCTTTTCCAGCTAGTTTTTATTGTTATTTTTTCTTTTCTTTTTTCTTTAGTCTTTTCTGTCTTAACTATCCACATCTGCTAGTAGGTGGCGGCTAATTACCACCTACCTCCTGCTGTATGTCGTTCATCCCATATTTGGAATATTATTTAAGCACACAGACACATGAGTGCTATTAATATCATCAATTTCCTTGCGAAGAAAAAGAAAACGTGTTTCCAAACAGTGTTTTTTATATAATCCGTCATTAGTGATATTTAAAAATCCTCATAATGGATTTGACTCAACCATGGATAAAAGAAAATTGACATTTGCCGCCACAAAATGCGAAGCATTGGGGAAATCTGCAAATAAGCCCTCTTGTACACATACGGTGATCTCTACAATGCAAAGATTTGGATCTGATCAAATAGATATGAGAAATCTGTCACAGATTACAGGTAGATCTATCTGTCAGGGTCTCACTGGAAGCTGACTGGACATACTGGACAAGCTCCAGCATGCTGTTGTGTAGAGAGTTGGTCCCCACTAGCACCTGGTGCTTTGTCTTCACTTTGAACAGCTTCCGTCTTTGTAGCTGGCTCCCTTCCTTGACACAAATCTCCCCTGTGGAAAAGAGAGAAGTGAATTGGTGCCTGCCTTCCTCTCAGGTACATCCTTCTCCCACCTACACACTTCTCTTCTCTTCCCTCCTCCTCCACTCTCCTGCAATCCGCTGCCCACTCAAGCAGCTGTCAAGGTGAGGCTGTTTTACATGGTGAGGCTCCAATGCCCTTGTCCAATTTCACTTTAGAGTGAAGCTGGGCTGAACATGCCAATCCTGATATTACCAAACAAATTAAATCACGCGGTTGGGCGCAGAGGAGAGGGAGAGTGCTGAGGATGCTGGGATGAAAGAGGGGAGGGAAGGGAGGGAGGAGGGGGAGCAGTTGTCAACCGAGCTGAGCAGCTTTCTGCCTGCTCTGATCAGGACATCCTATGAGGAGAATCACTAATTGGCTTGGGATGGAGGGAAGCACTGGAGGGAGACCATTCAGGTGCTGCTGGCCTTGTCCATAACAAATCCATGATGGTCAGCAGTTAAAAAGAGCAAACTATTTCAGCTTGAGGGCCATAATATGCTTTAAATACCTGTATTCTATTAAGCATGCTGTTAAACAAACATGTGAAATATTTAATTTCTTTCAAAATCTTAAATGTTTACTACATCACGACCTACAAAGGTTGCACTCACATTGCGTGTGCAGTGCACTTTGGGTCGATGACATAAACCGGCTGCACTCCAGAGCTATCATGACAAGTTCTCTAACAGTCAGGATTATAGAAAGTATAAAAAAATGTCACCGTGCGCAACTCTTGGCTGAACTTCCAGGTTGAAGGAAACAAGTCTTCATAGCTTTCCTGTCAAGAAGAGCAGAAAGGAGTGGGGAAATACTTGGGGAGGGAGATAACTTTCAGAAAAACTCGTGTCTTCAGACACCAAGTAAAAAAATGGCTGTAAGAACCATGAATTTGACTAATATTAAAAAAAATTTAAACAGAAGCATTATTAGAGTCCATGCTTATTTTAGAATTAGGATGTTTTATTGCAAAAGAGAAGTTAGAGCTGTACGATTAAGCAATGAGTGAAGGAGATATAATGAATATCTTCCCCAAGTTCAGCGTTAGCCTAGCTAATGGATCTATTCTGGCGACCACGCAATCCATCGACGGAGATGACCTGATGTTTCCATTTGGGTCATTTTGAGTCCCTACCACGGCTAAAAGGCTACTTTTAAACTTTTGCCATCAAAGCCTTTTAATCCATCCTGAAATCCATTAAGAAACAGAGTTGTCGATTTCCCCACCAGAGTGGCGTTCGACCGGTGCAGAGCTTCCTGACTCCAGTCCTGCTGCTTTTTTATTTGAAGTGTCTAACAGGGAGTGAGTTTGAACAGGAACAGCAGGTGTGTTTCTATCTCTTATTAAAGGGTTGATTCTGGGAAAACAACAGGATGCGAAGACAGGCCATCACCACGTCCAGGGCTGTCTCTTGACTGGAAAACACGCTGTTTTGTCCTTACAACTTATCATCTATCATACAGAGTTTGCTGCCTCCTATAAGACACATACCAGGGTTGCTTATGGGAAAGTGGCAAATGCCGAACTTTAACTTGGAAGCAGATAAAACTGATGCACCAAAAAGTTTACTAAGACACAGAAGAGCTCGATTGTAAGCTTGTGTGTTTGGGGGTGGAATTTTCTTCAAGTAAATGTGGTGCACTTGCTATTTATATATTTAAAGAGGTAAATGTATCTCATCGCAGGACCATATCTCAAAGCTGATTATTATGGCTTCTATCCTTCTATTGTCTTTCTGCCATCCTCATTAACCTGCTCTCTCCTCTGATTTATCCCTAATTGGCTGAGTGGCTTCAGTAAATGTATCATTGAGAGGGTTACTGGGTCACTGTATGAGGCCAGACAAGGTGATGAAAGTTTGATCCCTCTTGTTTCCTCTCACTTCTCCATCAGCTCTGGCAATATCTCTCTGCTTTTGCATTTTTTATTTATTAGTTAAGAGTTTATTGTTCATTTCCAGCAGTCCTGCTTTCAGTTTTGGTCCTATTAGTTGAGTTAACTAACACTAGTTTAGGGCAAAAAACAGAATCCACGACCCACTGTGTGGTTGGTTCCTCTTCCTGTTTTGTTTGCTTTTGTTTTTGTGTTTTGTTTTCTTTCTATATAACCATATTTTCATTATTAAAGGTTTGTTAAACCACAGCAGTGTCGTGGCATCTTATATGTTAGGTTCCTTTGAGCCATGGATTTAGGGACTGTAACACTGGAGAATGTGTAAAGGACTTTAAATTTTATTGGAACATTTCTTATTGCTATAAAAATAATGGGAAGCCGTAGACTTTTCCATTAATTATAATAATAACTGTGCTGTGGTATGGAGCAAGAAAGGCGTTTGCAGAATCTGCAGCACTTGTTTTTGAGTATAAATGTGCTCATTCATAGCATTGTGGAATTTTTAAAAAATAATATTAATAACCAAATAAAACAAGTCTTATGTTGTCATAAAGTGTACGTCAGCTTATTTGTTACTGAAGCATTTCAGAGACCTCTCACCCATGGGTTCACACAGTTACCAAATCCATCACCGGAACTTCACTTACAAGTTTGAGAGCCTTTCTAGTGCCTTTCATGCCGCACTGCCAAGGGCAAGCACATTTCTAGCTTTGTACCTAATCAATGTGTCCAGCAGGAGCGGGACACCGATCGCTACTGCACACAAATTGATTTCTGAAGCAGTGTGATGTGCTAAATAGTGTTTGACACCAGGAATCATGTAAACGCCGGTCAGGCAGTCACTTGTGTGATTAAAACAGGCTTGGATTCAAGGAGGAAATAGGCTTTTCTATTAAATGAAACTGAAGGGACACAAGTAAAGACAAACGCAGACTGAAACAGGATTGAGTTAGAAGAAGCATGTTTAAAGGGAAAAGGCTCAGCGAGACTCATTTTAGCACTACAAGTTCAGACAGTAAAAGAAATATAACAAGTATAAAACCAGATATAACACAAAGGAGCGCAAACCTCACTCTCTGGGCAGTATCTACTTTTAAGGGAACAGCATTGTATTTTGTATATATTCATTTTGGGAGGGGGTTTGTTCTTTTTAGACCTACTTTATGATATTTGTGCAGAGTATAGGCTTTTGTTATTTGCACTGTTGGGACCCACTTTAACATATTTGACAGTTTTGAGTATAATTAATATTTGTTATTTATGTGGATATAGCACATGTCATTTCATAATTTAGCAAAAATCATTTAAATGTTTAGTAAATAAACTGTTTATGCAATGAGCATAAAAAAGTCCGAAAATTAATCCACTGTACTCAAATAGTAGAACTTATTATCATTTTAAATAGCTCTATATAGAATCATATAGAGCTATTTAATGTCACCACCAGCAACCTGAACCATAGATGCAATCTTCTCGGTGTGGTCTTCTGCTGCTGTGGAACACATGCTTCAAGGTTCGATGTGTAGTATGTTGAGAGATGCTCTTCTATATACTGTGGTTGTAACTAGTGGTTATTTGAGTTACCGTCGCCTTCCACATCTCATTCAGAGCCACTTAGGTCACCTTTCTTAATCATTCCGATGCTCAGTTTGACTTTTAGCAGGTTGTCTTTACCATGTCTGCATGCATAAATGCATTGAGCTGTTGCCATGTGATAGGCATGTTAGATATGTATAGTTAACAAGGTGGCCAGGTACTCTGAATACAATAGAATACAATAGAATAGAATAGAATAGAATAGAATATATACAAAACAAGAGAAAGGCACACGTTGGAGAACAAAGTGCTTGCAAGTAGTGCAAAGGAGTATAGACTCTATATGTGAGTGGCCTAAGTGATGGGGGTTACTCAGACCATGGCTCAGAATGGTGAGGTGGGTGGGCAGAGGTGGGGTGTATGTTAACAGTCCAAATGTCCCAGGGGAAAAAAGCTGTTTGTGAGTCTGGAGGTGTGGGACCTGATTGGCCTGAGGCGCCGACAAGAGTCCAGCGGGTCAAACAGGTGGTGGGTGGGGTGCAAGGTGTGACCTGTGACGGTCCTGGTTTTCCTAGGACAGGAGGATTATGCGCTTCATGTCTGAAGTATACCTTCCCTTCATGCACACTTGCACTAACACCACTGAAGAGTGCTATTGTGTGTACTCCCTTTTTACTTTCAACTGTATTTTAAAAGAAACTTGATACTGAGGATTCACAATACAGCACGCTGTAAATATACAGCAACATGAAACACTGCACGTGAAAGATTTCAGACAGTTTAACTAAAAAACAAGGAATCAAAGAAGGTTTTGGCCCTTAACCTACTTTAAAAAAGCTTGAATATATACTTGATTTAAGTATGTCAGGACAATGTTAAATTCCACATACGTGCATCTAAGAGAATGTAGTTGATATTTTGTTTATTTCTTTTTAATCAAAGATGATTTGAGCTTTAAAGCTAATATGAGGCAAGTTTTATTTTTTTCCTCTGAGATGAAGCCAAGTTTGTGCTGGTGAAGCTAACTACCTACAGGCTCCCAGTCTCTATGCAGTATTATTGCCAAAAAAAGCAGAAAAAAATGTTGTTGTCACTTAACACCGTTCACTCCAAAGCCCTCTGCTGTCCCTCTCTGCAAAATATATCAGAGCAAGTTACATTCAGAGAAGTGAGTCGTGGACGGGCCTGCTGCATCACTGTCACCCAGACAGAGGGATTGACTTTGATTGCATACCATACTGCTGTGTGTACCGCTTGTGCAATTAAAATCATAATGGCAGATTTTCGAAACACAACTAATGAGCTCAACTCCTCTGAGTGGAAATGCCATTAGAGGTCCTAATGGGGCTCATTCTCTGAGCAACAAAACAAATCCTCAGCTGTTAGATATGAGCTGAGCTGCTTCCTTGGCTGGAGATCAGCACACAATCGTTTTTTGATTAATACTGTTTGTTTACATGAAGATACAAAGAATCGTCTCCCCCCACTGCGCTGCAAAGCCAGATACATTGTGATATATAATTGAATGCTGGCTGCGAATCCTGTTCTTGAACGATAAATTGTGCAGCGAGGCAAGGAGTGGATTAGGGTGTTTGGTGAAGTACTTTTTCACCTCTGTCTTTTTACGCTCAGTACAGCTTCTCCCCAGACTCAACATCTACTGTACGTTTTCATTACGCCGTATCCAAATGTGTCTCTTGTGAAATATTATAGCGGCTTAGTTGCGACTTTGCTGAAAAATTTCCCTTCTTCCACTTCTCCGTTAAGCTCTTTCCCCTTCCCCTACCCTCCCTTCAGCCATCCTCCACGGGGCTGAGGATCATTGGAGAGGGGAAGATTTCATCATCTGGTCCTGCCAGGATCTATTCCTGCTTTGGCATGTCCTTTGAGAGATCTGTTCTGTGCCAGCACTGATGATGATCCAGGCTCTACACCTCCACTCCCAACGGAGCACATCAATCACCTCCACTCCTCACGGTTCTAGGGAAGGGAGGGAGGCGAGGGAGATTTCGTGTGGTGGTGCTGGTGAAGCCTTTGACTCCACTTCACTCATATGATGCAGAAGAAAAAGGGAAATAAAGGTGGAGACGGAGGTGTGGGTGCCGCAGCCGTCACCTCTGCTCCTGTTATGTCTGCCTGCACTCGCAGGATGCAGAGAAAAGAGCCCCGGGAGGCATTTTATGACACATCGCAGGGGTGGGGTGGGGGCGGAGGGTGGTGGGTTTTTGTATGTCTGTTGTGGATTTCATATGTCACGTAATCTCTTTAAAATCAGAACAGACACCTGAGGCGTGAAATAGATGCCTGTCCCTACAAAGGACACCCAACTTCACACACACACACACAATTGTTCAAAGAGATTGGACCCTCCCCACCCCACCCCGCGAAAAAAAAACAAAAAACGATTGAATGTGAGCCTGTCTCCACCTAAGTTAATCCTTTCATCATGTTTAGCATCCGAGACTTGACATAAATATCATTTTGTTTTTGGGAGAGTGGGATTTGTTTCAGGTCACTGAGTCCTGCCTGGATTCTGCCTAAACCGACGCGAGTCTGCTGGGAAGTGACGCAGCAGCCAGTGAAATGATGCAGCCGATGTTGTGAGCTCTTATATCTAGATATATATATCTTATATATTTATATAAAATCTTATATCTAGTTGTATATTAAATACAACTGCAATGAATATACATGCTGTTGTAAAGATAGCTGTGATTTGTAGTTGCTTCAAATCGAGGATCAGAATGGGAGGAAAAAAGGAGTATTTGAGTGTGGCATGGTTGTTTGTGCCAAACAAACTGGTGAGTGAGTATTTCAGAAACTGCTGATAGGCTGGGAATTTCCCACACAGCCATCTCTAGGGTTTTCAGTCAGGAAAAATATCCAGTAAGTGTCAGTTTTTTGACTGAAAATGCCTTGATGATGCCAGAGGTCAGAGGAGATTGACCAGACTGCTTCCAGCTGATAGAAAGGCAAACAGAAACTAAAATAACCACTTGTTACAATCAAAGTATGCAGAAGAGCATCTCTGAATGCACAACATTGACAGCAGCAGAAGACCACGGGTGCCCCTCCTGTCAGCTAAAAACAGGAAATTGAGGCTACATTTTTTATAGGCCAACCAAAATGGGACAATATAAGATTTGAAAAATGTTGCCTGTTCTGATTGGTCCTCTTTTTCTGTTGCAGTATTGAAAGTATGGATCCATCCTGCCTGGGGGGAAGCTTTTTGGCGGAGGGGGCAATTTGGGCTTCACAGTACCAACTGAGCCACAGCCTACATACAGTATTGTTGCTGACCATGTCCATCCTTTTATAATCACACTGTAGCCATCTTCTGGTGGCTGTATATAGCAAGATAACGCACCATGTCACAAAGCTCAGATCAGCTTAAACTGTTTTTTTGAACATGACAGAGAGTTTACTGTACTGTGCAAATAGCCTCCGTAGTCACCAGATCTCAATACAATAGAGCACCTTTGGGATGTGGTTAAATGAAGATTCACATCATGGATGTGAAGCTGACAAATCTGGAACAACTGTGTGATGCTATCATGTCAATATGAGCCAAAATCTCTGAGGAATGTTTTTATGGCACAAAGAATGAAACCAGTTAAAGGTAAAAGGGGCTCGAAAACAGTATCAGCAATGTTTAACTAATAAAGCGAGTGTATATTACCCCAATGTCTCAAGCTACAATTATTGTTTGAAAAGGAGAAATTAATTTTTCCTTAAATGCATCCTCTATCATGTCGTTAGCTTGACATAAACTTAGCCTCATTTGATGGTTTGGGGATTTAAGCATGGTTAGGGTTAGTTAGTTGCAGCGCCAGAGTCGAGAGAAAACAAGAGAAGCTGAAATGAACCTTCTTCAAATTTGAAAACATTTCCAAGAATGTGCTAAAGCCAAGAGAAATCCAAGAGGGGGAGGAAAAAAAAAATTCCATCATTTGTATAAACTATCACAGATGCTTTCTGCATGTACAAAAGCAAGCGCCTCACAAAACACTACAGCCTCTTATCCACCGGCAAAGACGCGTACTGAAATGGCAGATACAAAGGATGTTCACGGTGAATGTTAGAAACTAGCAGCTGCTGCGACTCACAGACCAAACGCTCTTTTCTTTTTCTTGTGTGGATCAGAAACCTTTGGAGGAAGTGTGTAAACACGTTGAGAGGCAGAGACTGTGTTTCTATAGAGGCAAACAGAGATACAACCTTTGTTTATGAGTGCAGGCGGGCCGGCTGACAGTGTGTATAAGTCAAGCGAGGCCAGCCCACTTGGAGATCTGCTGGCACGCATTAATCAAGCACCAGCGGTGGGACGCCTCACCACACCTCTGCAGGACTTTCTGACCAAAGCGAAGGGGAATGACCACAAGGTTACTGTACCTCCACGAGACAGAAGGCACGCTCTGATTCAACACTGCTGGGAAGAAATGCCTCACCATAAACGCCTGCTAACTGTGAACGGCGAGGATGACGGCAATAGACTTTTTAAACATCAGAGAACGGTTCGTCTGGAGTCATTTCACAGCAAGAGTTATTACAGCAATAATATCCAAGAGTGCGTCCTTCAGGGTGATTATGGCTGTGACAGTGATGCAATAGATGTGAGGCACAGAGGGACATTACTGGCTCTTATTGCTGTTTTACAAGTCGTTTAAAAAAAAATGGGGAGAAGACTAATTGTTAGTTCTGCTTTATGGTAATTGTGAACACAGTTAAAACTCATTTTTGAGATTCATTGGTTTCTTTACAGTGTAAAGAAAACTGCAGGAGATTACAGGCAAAAGGGGCAAACACAGCTTCTCTATTAAAAAAAGAGCATTTTATTACAATAAAATGCTTATTTACAAGGCAAGAGAGAATTCTTCTGTTGGAAACGGTACCTCTAAAAAAAAAAAAAAAAAATTATAATAAAATAAAGGG
>VUQG01006528.1:15635-36552 GCA_015106755.1 Etia nguti | reverse complement strand
TGGCTAGTGAGTTGTTCAACTTGTGCACAGCTCAATCAGGATCACAAACCATACTATTTCAGTGGGTCTGTGGCGATTACTTTATCATTTCTTCAGGTCTTGGCTTAAAAGTGTAAAGCCTTCTCAAGGTGTATTTGGCAGCTATTTTATAAAGTTACATTGGTTTTGAGGGGAAGACCATAGGCTAGCATTACGTGATATGGCATTTCATGAATGGTGCATGCCTTAAATTACTCACAGAAACAACTGGCTCCATTGTGAGACCTTCGCGTAGTATTAACTGCCCTCTTCAGTTCCCCATTTGAACCCCTAGAACAGGTTGATTAAAAATGCTTTCCTTGAAGACAGCCCTATTGATTACTTTAGCCTCAGCTAAGCGTGTAGTGGGGATCCATGCTTTCTCAGTGCATCAGACATGAATTCAGTTCTCCCTAGATAACACAAGGGTCAGCATGCAGCCTAACCCCACCTTTATCTTGAACGTTATAGGCGTGCTCCCCTATAGATCTGCCTGCCTTTTAGCTGCCGGCAAAAGGTGGCAGCTAAAAGTGCATTAAGCTCAGCAGGTGTGGGAGAGAGTCAGGCTGAACCAAGAGCTAACAATCTAATATTTTTGCAATTAGATGACATAACAGCTTGCAAAAATCAATTTGTTCTTTTCACTTTATTTCATCACTTTTTAGAGAAAATCCTCCCCATCCAGGGAAAACTGAAATCTCCACAATTGCAGATTTTCAAATTAACTTGGGGTTTGAGGGTTTCTTTTCAGGCTGAGAAATTAGTGCATTTCTTATGCTACATTAATCATTTAATATCAATTATTTAAAAATACCCACAGAGCTGAAAACAATTTTCCCCTTAGATGATTAAAAGTTAAGTTTAGCTCAAGTGTGATGTGAAATTTCAAATCAGACACTCTGGATGCATGTTAATCCAGAACAGTACCACAACGCAGTTACCTGGTGGCTAGCTTGTGTTCCTCTAGCCTGCACAGTGGCCAGGCGATCGTAGTACCGGGAGATAGGGTTGTCATGTTCGATGCCCTTCTTGGCACAGCGCTGCTTGTAGATTTCTACCAGTGACAGAGATGAAGGATTGTCCTCAACTAGCCGCATCTGAGGCGACACTGCCACCACTCGGGGCACTGAAGAGATGGAAGAAGGGAGAAGAAAAAAAGGTGGAAAACAGGCAAAGGAGAGCAGAGGAAGGAAGTAAAATAGAAGGAAGCACAAGAGAGAAAAATAAGTGGGAGGCAGTGATGGGAACACAGCTACATGAGTGACTCAGAAACTGTAAATATTTGTCTCCACTTGCTAGATAAACTCTGATTTACCATTGTAAACCACTACCTTAAACCTGCAACTAAAATACTCTGGAGTTTGGGGAAAAACAACACTGAAGGCGTGCCTTCAGTCAACACAAAGCAGGGTCAAAGAAGGTAAAAGGCTGTGCACAGGTCACACAGTAGAAGCAGTCCAAACATTTACATACAGTGACACCTCGAATCAAATCAACACCAGCCATTCATGTTGGAAGGAACTGGGTTGGTATGGGCTGTTTAATGTTGTGTGCAGATTTCCCCTTAAAGAAACCAACGAGCATATAAATGTATAAAACAAATATCTGCAGAGAGGCAAACCTCTTATGTTATCTCCTCACATAAGGATACACTAAGAAATTGGTTAAAAAGCAATATTTTCCAATATTGGCCATGCTGACTGATAACGATATACTGACAAGACATATGATTATTTTTTTTTATGGCTCAGTGTTCAAAAGTATTTATATTAATGTCAGTTATTTTAATATTGAAGATGTCTTTGTTTTCCTGGCACTAAGGAGGAAAATAACAACAAACAGGAAAAATTATTGGGATTAGTTACCAAAATATTATTTTAAACATCAGTATCAAGCAACAATTTCACAATCAGCGAATCTCTAAACAAAATCATCCCGATTCCCTTTCTGTTTCTATAATGTGCCCATGCCTCATTTTAGTCATACCAGTAAAGAAGAGGTGCCTCTTGGTGGTCTCCTTCCTCTTCTCAAGACAAGGGTTTAGGAGCCGGAGAAGCTGCAGGACTCTTTCCTCTCGACGTGACTCAGTCAAGCAGGCATCATTCATCACCAGGTAGGGGTAGATCTTTCCATTGTGGCCGCGGATGTAGAGACGGCGTGCCGCGGTATTGTGTTTCTGAACAATTTCCACTCTGGGCATGAATCTGTAGAGCGTTTCAGAGGAACGGAATCAAAGTATTAAACAGTGTGAGAGAGAGGAAGGGTAGGAACAACTGTGATACAAGAATGGCACTGGAGTACATGCGGAAGTCAGAATTTAAAATGAAAGGCTTTAAGATCAGGATAAAATCCCCGGGGGGGAAGCTCCAGTAAAAGCAGGTCAATCTGACAATCGTTAGCCACTTAAATAATTTACTAAGTACCAACCATGACTACAGCAAATTCCACATGTGCTTATTAGCCCGGCTGCACTCGTGTAGAATAATGATGTACCTTGCAATCTTGATGTAGTAGTGTGTGGGCTTGGGCATTAGGAATTCGCCCGGAATCTCAACTTCAGCTGTCTGTGCAGAGAAATTGCTGAGGAAGCGACACTTCTCCTCAATGAGGAAGAACTTGGGCAGCTGTTTGGTTTTCGCCTCCAAAATCTTGATCCACTTCTTTAGCTTGGAGATGAGATTGTGAAGCTTCATGGAGCCTGGCACACTGAAGTCAAAGTCTGTAAGGATGGAGAATAGTTATTTCCTTTACCCATTCAAAAAAAAGAAACAAACAAACAAACAAACAAACAAAAAAAAAGAGAGAAAAAAAAAACAACTTGACTTGTAGTGAAAGCAGCTTTTAAACAACAGGACCTTTGACAGTTTGATGTGAAGATAACTTTATAAAACCAGATGCAACCTCTCAAAGTGGTCAGATATAATCTGCATGTCTGCAAGGGGAAAAGGGAGTATGTTACAGTTGTTCGTCCTAAATGAACTACCCTCAAATTGCCCTTCAGGAAGACATTAATCCCCTAAGTGTTCCAGTGGACCTGCTTTACATCACCAGCAGGACAAGACTGTAAAACTGAGCAGTTTCTGTGTGTGACCTTTAACCACCAAGCTATATACACAAAATTAAAAATCATTTTTAAAACTAACTTTGCTAAAGCTAGAAACTAGAGACCAATCTGCGATCTGAGTACATTCCTACTCAAAGCAAAGTAAAACATAACTAAGAGTAAAAAAAGAAAATCTATTTGAAAGCTTATAGATCAAATGACATTTCAGTGTGAAGGTTGCAAGGTCTCTTTGAAACCACATATTAAGATTAATTGCAGTAAGATCTGGGTGTTGTTCTAATCCAGTAACTAAAAACACCTTGTTTTTGCTCTTATGGCCTACGGCATGGCAGCGGTAACACAAATTTACATCTGGGAAACGGCCTTTTTAAATATTGTGTTGCACTGTTGCCCACTCCACTCCAACAGTGCCTTGCTTAAGGGAATGTCACAGATAAGTTATTCATGGCAGCACAAGGAGAACTGTTTGCTCTATTGACTTAAAACTCCCTGTCGGAGGCCAGGAGCTGATTAAATTAGTGCTATAAAAATGAGAGTCTTAAAGTATTAAATTCCTGTTTCAAGTCACAACTCATATTGCACATAACATATTGAGATGAGCTGCAGCAATAACAACGGAAGGAGGGGAAGTGAGCCAAGCAGGTTTTCCATTTTAGAGTAAAGCCCCTAGGACAATTCTAAAACACGAACACACGCACACACACACACACACGTGCACTCGTCTACCTCTCCTATTTCAGTACACCCTGTTGTGCTGCCTGTTATAATGAATCCATGAAACTGCAAGGCCTTGCCATTTCAAACCCGTTCAATCTCTCCCAGAGTGAGACCTCCTAATACTTTAAATAAGCCCTTTAAAACAGCCAATGTTCTTTCGGAGTGGCCCTATTTCGCTATCCGTCCGCCTGCAATTCACCTGCCTTGATAGCAGAGGTAAAATTGAAACAGTCCTGTGAAAATTGCAGCCGACAACAATTCAGCACCATAAAAGTGTATAATGCTTACAAATAGAAAAGGCGAGGCATGCGCCACTGTTTCAAAGCCATGAGGCAATACAGTGATATCATTCCATCTTCATCAAATATAAAATGTTCCCTCTGTTTAAAACTGGAGAACCGTCACAATTCATTTAAAAAAAATAAAATAAAAATAGCTTAGCGTTTAACATGTTATCATACATGAGCAATCTAAAACTTTTCCTGATTGAATCAGAGATTAACATTTCACCTTTTATTATAAAATTTAACTGCTAAAATGTGGTAGTCATCTGCATTATGTTTAGGACTCAGTGTGTGAACAGAGACTATACAAACTTGGGCCACTCACAGTAACTGAAATCAATACATTACTCATTTTGACTAAGATCCAAAACATTTAGTGTCATTTCCAGGCCAGTCATTAAAAGGCAAACAAAATACAAGTTGTACAAACTGTGGTTACGTCAATTTTAAGAGAATGGACATATTCCTTCCTTTTCATACATTTAAATCCTGCTCCTCAGATGTGTGCCAACAATGAAAGTACAGTCTGTTGCTGAGAAAAAACTTCAGGAGTGCTCTGTAACGTGTGCAATACTGAGAGTGAGTGGATAAGGGAATTATTTTCAGTCCCCCTGAACTTATATTTGACCCCTGCTTGGTGGGGAATAGGTTGCTGAGAAAAAGAGTGCAGTGTGGAAAGTAGCCAGGCTGTTCTCTGACCTGTGTGTAGAAATCAGTGCTGCTATTCTGCCTTACCTGGCCGTGCCAGATGGTCTACACTGCTGAAGCCAGGTTATAGATTGTGGAGCTGGAGGTGGGCCACCTTTCTATACAGAACCATCATTTCTTCATGTACTGTCCTGGCCCTGACTTGTGCCTGGTTGACTTTTCTGTACTGAGTAAACTCTGCTTTCTTATGGCAGACTGGTGAGCTAAGGTTTTGGTCGCCAACATGCAGCATGTTTGCATTTAAGACTTCTGACTAAAGACTATATAAAGTTACACAGGTGCTAAGCCAAACTGTTCCATTTAATTATAACACTTAGATTTAACTCAGCTCAAGACAAAAGTTTATCCAAGAGGCAAAAAATTTAAAATCCAGGAAATGTGTCTGTTTTTGTTTTAAATATATTAAAAAAAAAAAATCTTTTCTAACAAAGGTCTCTGGAAGAGATCCACAGCTAAAACAGTAACTCATGCAAATAGCATTCTTCGTAATTGGATTTGAATGCCTCCCTGCTGCCAAATGTTATATGTGCACACATAAACCCATATTTTCCGGCCCACAAACCCTGTGAAAGCGAGTGAGCCACTAACGTGGTGCAGGGAATGGGAGCTTGGCTGCTCTGGAGTTCCGTAAACCCTGTTTGTTCCACTCTGGAGGGCTTGTGTGGTTTCGGTCTCTGTCGGCCCTTCTCCCGCGTAGCCGTGGGGACAGCTGCCTAGTGACGGTCGGCAGGCACCCTGCGAGGCAGAAGCCCCGGTGACGCCTAGCTGCGTGAGCACAACTGGCGCCGTAACATCTGGTAAGATTCATCATCAAAGTGCTCATTCTGAGTCTCGCTCCGTCTTGCTTGTGTTGTTCATTCAATCAGTCTGTACGCAGCTCCCGAGCTTTTACCCACCAAAGCTACCACACCTGTCTTCATGGTTTCTCACAGACTTCACATTAACTTCCTCCTCTCTCTTCTTCCATCATGTATATTAATCTCAGTCATTTTCTATGTTCATCAGGTCTGGTTAACCTGCATTACTACTTCTTATTCTGTTTTAGTAAGGAGACATTTTCCCCCAGCTGCTTTTCATTCACTCGCTCTCCTTGTCCTCAGTCTCAGGGCCAAACACATTAGCCGCACTGGCCAGGGTCAGTACTAGTTAAACGGGAATAGCAGATGAGACTAAAGAGCAGGCAGGAGGAGTTGTTTGGAAATGCAACAAATAAAAGGTGGCACGAGTTTACTGTGGATGCAATTCAGAAAGAAATCAGAAGAAAACACAAAGGTTTATGTGAACACTCAAACCTGGAGGGGACTTGCAGATGCTCTATGTTTAAACTGGGTCCAGTGAACTGTGGTTCAACTCCCTTATGTAACGAAGGAAAACAGACACGTGGCTTCCAAAAAAACAGGAGAATGATTGTTTTGAGGTAACGTCTCAGAGGGGGTCTTGGCTAAACTAAAACTGCACCTGTCTTGCTGCATCAACAACAAAGCGCCTGACTACTTACAAAACATTTACATTTCAGTAAAATGCCTCGTTTAACCAACACAATTTTATGGAAAAAAAATTTACTCAACTTTTTGTGGTCTGTAAAACCTGAACTGAAAATCGGCTTCACCCTCATATAAAACAAGAAATAAAGTTGTGTCATTACAGGGTATTTCAATAAGTGGATAGAGGGTTTTACAGACTTTTGAAAACCCCCAATGAAACCAGGGAGGGCTTGAAATGTTTTGCAGCTTCCAAAAGAGCAGGAGGAAAATAAATCTTCTGCTTTACATTATCAAACTTTGACTAGTTGTTGATATCATCACCGCAATGCTGCACAAGCTTAGAATAGAAATGCTTCTGCCTTGTGTATAATCAAAACCAGCGTGGGCGTGTGTACACGCAGTGTAATAAAGGCGCAGACAGACACACATGCAAACACCTCTTTCTGACCAGTCACCAGCCCCAATCCCTCCCTAAAATCCAATCATCTAGTTGGAAACTTTAATTACATTGTAGAGAGCCAGTGCTCCAGCTGCTCCAAGCGACAGCGGCAGCCTGCTCTAGCACAGATATGAGCTGCACGAGTGTCTGTGCAGATATAATGTGACCGGTTCAATATACTGTTACAAAGGCCAGCCGTACACCTGACTATTCATTTAAATGAGTATGGACGTACAGTCGCACAAGTGCTGCTTTTGTTTGCTGAAAGGCGGCTGGTGTCTGGTGAGGGCCTTTAGTGAGAAGAGCTAAGAGGTGTTGTTGGTTTCACTACGTGGCCACTTGTCACAACATGTCATACTCTCACAAAACAGCTTTTTTCCCCCCACATTTTATGTCTTTTCATATTCTCTCAGTGGCTCTGATGAAGCTTGAAAACTGAAACTGAATGTAAACATGGAGAAACAACCTCAAACAAAAACTTCTTCAATGCTTTGCCTTTCTGCATAGCTCTATTTGACAGTATTTATAAAAGCCAACCAACCTGTTGTGAACTGTCCCTTCATCTTTTGGAAAACAGGATCCTGGGCTGTGGCCTGGGCCCGGCGGGCCAGTGACTCAGAGGCAGCGCTGGAGAACATGTTGGAAACATTGGAAACGTTCTCCAAGCCGACGCCAAAGGTGCTAACTAGCTTCTTGACAAAGTTGAGTGTGTGGGGTGTGATCTTGGCATCAGACACTGCACCACTCTTTTCAAAGGCCACTGAGTAACATTTCGCCAGGCCTTGCTGAAGCTGTCTTAAAACCTGTAGAGAGAGGAAGGAAGAGAGAATAAAGAAATGCTGAAATGATATGGGAATTATTAGAGATATCCTGTCCTTCTTACAGACTTATAAGACATTTTTTCAATACCCCCAGTCAACAAACATCTAAGTTACAGAGACTCATTTCCTCAGGAAAAAAAAGATGTAGCAATGTGACCAAATTGAGGGAAAGAAGGAAGGCAATGACTATGTTTCCCCTGCTTGCCCAGTGGAATGACGCATAGAGCCTGCAGCTGCTGCCCAGTGCCCCTGATCATCACAGGTAATCACGCAGATACACACACATAGCATCAAACTTCCAACCCTAAATCCCCTGCCCCATCCTACACGCTCACAGCACCCATCCATCACTTGTCTTCTCCCCTCTTACTGCATCACCGTCTGCCAGACTTCCCCTACAGCACAGAATAGCTGCTGTTTGTGGAAGCTGCTTAGCAAGGCTAAAACTATTTAAAAGTGCATCAAGTTCAGTTTGGACAGACCTACCTCATTATGTGATGCATATACGCTTAGCTTTAGAGTTTCACACGACCCTCACATACAGAAGATGTTCAAACCAGCTCACCGTCATACATGAAAATTCTCAATGGCAGCTGTAATATTTTCTCACCTTCTGATCCTCAGCTGCACATGCTGCAGCAAAATCTGTTGTGCACCTTTTATTATTATTTTTCCTTACCTCTTCATGCCAGTTCTCTCTGAACCACACCATCTGGTCTACAATGCCCTCCAGGGAGGAAAGCAGTGTGGGGTGTAGCTCCCGCTGCATGTGCATTATACGGCTGCAGCGCCACATTGGGGCAGTGGCCCTGATTGGCCCTGGGTCTGAGGCCCCTGAGTGAGGCTGGGCCCCAACTGAACTGGGCTGCTGCTGTCCAGATGAATCTGGGAGAAAAGAGTGGAAAAGAGGAGAAAGCAGTTGAGAAATGATGGATTAGAAGAATGCAGAAAAGCAAGTAAGTGGGAAAAACACAAGATGAGGCTTGACAAATTATTAATAGATAAATGTGCAGGTAAAGTTACGCCGCTAAGCATATTCCAAACATATTTTCTGCGCCTATACGTGCTTTCAAACTTCACATGTTAAAATACAAACAAACAAAGAAAAAAACCCCACCTTTTATTGTTCAAAGTGTGCTAAATCAGGCAACACACTACACGCACTTATGTTTACTTACCACTTTTGTAGCGTTCCCTCTGCTCGATCTTGAGAGTCAGGTAAAGGGTGCGGATGGGGAAGTAGACAGCCTGGGGGTACACTCGTCCCACCTAGCAGATAAAAGAGGGTCACAGATTACATTTCAAAGACTCCCCCCTAAGGACTGCAAAGAAGAGGGGGGGTAGATAGAGGTAAAGAGGGAAGCAATAGAAAGAGAGAGTGAGAGAGGGACAGAGAGATACTGTATGCCTATATGTGTCAGGGTGAGAGAGTGAAAGAGAGAGATCATACAGATACTGCCAAAGACCTGTGCTCCTACAGAGGGGGTGTTTGAAGCTTTGAGTCAGTGGAGTTAGGGGAGTTAAAAACATGTCATGGCTGAGCTACAAAACTCAATGTGACTGATGATGAAACTGCCTTCAAGACTTCGAAGAAAAGTCACCGACACCACTGGAAGAGTTAATGGTCAAAGTTGGGACATAAGACGTTATGAGTTTTAAACGCACAGCAAATTTACCTTTAAGTTACTGGAGTGCTTTGATAAGTAATACACCAGTTGAATTCAATGGTCGTCTTTTATGTATAATTTATATATCTGTACTAAGCCACCGAGCCATCCATTCTACCAAAAAACAAACAATCAGTGAACTTAAATTGTTGGTATGTGGAATAAATTCTTCTTGATGTTGTATTTTTCTTATATTCTTCCATTTATAATGAAATTATATGACTGGCTGTTTAAGTAGCTTAAACACCCTATTTAACAGGTGTTAAATAGGGTGTAAGGAAAACATTCACTGACGCCTCATGCCCTATGGATGGGTGACTGTAATCCCATCAGCATAGGAATGTTTCATTTTAGGATAAAGCCGATCACTCAGAACAGCTCTGTATTGATTTACTGTGACAACAGGACCCAAACCATGCCAGCAAAATACAAAAATAAAGCCACCAGGTGCCCTCACTGCAGGTGTTAAGAGTTCAGCCTTTCCTTCAGCCTGTAGTTTGCATTAACTTGTGACAGAAGATTCAGGTGAGTCTTCAACTAAAGAATCTTATTTTGTCCCAGCTGCCCTTTCTCAGGCAGGAGGTAGCACATATATTGTCCACTCGCTTGCAGTTAATGCACTGAACCTTTAACTGTACACAAGAATCATCCGACATCGCACAGACTTTGTACTAACAAGCTGGCAGGTTGGACACTTGCGCTGTCACGTGCACCTCTGCTTGTTGATATCTGGAAAAGTTCAGGACTGCGGTGTGAATGTAGAAACAGCATCTGAAAGCTCAGATGGTGATATGGAAAGTTTTTGTTTAGATTCACACTGTTTAAACCCTAAAAGTCTTGAAAATGCAGTAAAACCTCTGACCAAACATCCATTCACACATTTTACCGTGGCTACAGTCTGAATTCAAGTCACATTTCACCAAATAACACCAGAATGAGTGACAACCTGTGCAAATTGCAATGTAAAGGAATCTCTCTTTGGATGAGCACCGTAAACTTGACACTGATATATGACACACACTCCTTGTCACTGCACAAAGTGAGTGCTTCAAGGCAGAACATGAGTTGTGACAAACCTCACTAAATTTTTTAAATTATTTAAAAACTGTATGCCAAAGTAAAACAAGCCTGGCCACAGTTTTGCTGAACATTTCAAGTACGGCCAAACTGGAGAATTGTTTTAAAAGTGTCGATTAGCTGCCTGCAGGGCAGAAAAAGATAAATCCAAAAATCCAACAAAACTAAGCTTAACGTGGCTAACAGTGGGCCGAGGATCAGTGGTTAGAGAGAGAGGGCTACAGTAGTGAGACAGAAGACGACAGAGAAGACTGAGGATAAATGGATTTTGGAACCTCTACGCTTTCTTTAGCTTGACCCACATTCCTGTGACATCTAGCTGTCTTTAGAAAGATTCTCAGACTGTACAAATCATGATTACATAAAACTGAGTTCAAGTTGAAAATGGATTAGCCCGTGGCTATGTAACACACACTTGTACATCTCCTTAGGTTACCAAAAGAACTGTTCCAGATCTCAGCTGGTCTAAAATTCTTCAAGAGACTCTGCTCCCAAAAGGAATATAACTCTACACTGGCCCGAAGGTGGGAAAGAGAGAGAGACAGGAATAACAAGGTAGTGAAAGGCTGTGGCCGCTTTGGGTTGAAGCCTAGACATCTCAGATGCTAATACAAAGTCAAACAAATGATTATTTAATTGGGAAAAACTCTCCACTTCTTCAACTTAATGTGATCCTTGTTCTTAAACAAACACATACATGGGAACTACATATAATATACATATCTAGCAACATTAGTGTACCCACTAATATTTACTAATTTTATATGTTGTACAAAGAGTAAATATGCTGTTTTCACATTTTTCTTTTTCAGTGTCCCTAAAACAGAAAAGGACTTGAAATGAAAAGTACAATATGGAGCTGACAAGTGAGATGTCAAAAGCAAGTGGAAGAGGGAGTGCTAAGTGTCAGCTAACAGCTGTATTAAAGATGAAAGAGGAAGGAAGGCAAAGAGGAAGAGGAGGAACCAGAGATCACCGCACTAATGGGAAGATAAGAAATGTCATAATTTGGCATGGCTGAGGTGAGCTAAGGGGAAGAGGGAGCACCCCAGACATGGTGCAGGCAATGAGGGAGGGAGCATGTGTGGGAAGGGGTGCTGAGATTCTCTGCTAACTTCTGATTCATCTTCCCGCCTGCCCCCAGGCGCTCTTCTCCTCACCTTCATCAATATTTCAACATACGTTTTTTTAAACATCCCGCCGCCACAGAGAAACTCTAAATAATTCAGTCAGCCGAGAGAGATAAAGAATGCCATGCATTAAAATGTGGTTTGTTCTTTACACAAAAAAGGGAGAGAAGAAACGGGTGTCAACCTTTTACACTTCAGTCATAATAGCATGAAGAGGCGGACCAAAAGGAAGAAGTGAGTCTCTATGGAAGGGGAATTTGTATAGTCACAGACTGACATCCATTTTTATATACGTGCAGAAGTGATTCAGGTTAACTGAGAGATTAAAGCTAAGCCTTTTATCAGTCACGTGTCATGGCCTAATATATTTTTAAAAAGATTTCCAAAAACCAAAACAGAAAAATTAGGGTTTAAATACTTCGGATTTCCACCAGTTGTTCTAGAACTGAAGAAGCCTCTTAGATGAGAAACATCTTTAAAGAAATCTAAAAAAAAGTTTAGTTGCCTTGTTTTCAAGCTGTGGAGACCATGACCTGGATGACTGAGAACCTCCACAGACACTAAAACAAACGAAAATAATGCAGCAAGTTTCTACAGCTGGGCCCATATTTAACCCTATAATGCCCTTTGTATCTATATTTGATACATGAGTTTCTGAGACCTCATCTCATTAACATGATCAATGCTTGCCATAATTTCAAAATGTTATGGACGAAACCCTTTTTTGTCTAAAATTAACATTGTTGTTAACAAGAAGTTGCTAAAAACGCCCAATGTATCAAATGTGATACAAAAAATATATAATAAAAATATATCATACACAACATGATATAGCAAAAACATTTTTGTGGATTTTGTTATAATTGTTAATAAACATCTCAGTTCCAAAAAAAAAATCTGAATTTTCTGGTTATTTTTTGATGGGTTGGGTCTTACAGGGTTAACGGCTAACTATCATAAATGCTATTTCTTAATGGGCTTAACAACCAGCCATCAGTGACATGTTTCCTTTTAATCTGCATACTAAAAAAGTAAGAAAGACTGCTTAAGTAAAGTAATCATCGTTTCTTCACACTCACATACACACAGTGCTTATGATGCTACTACACATGTGCCCAAGGGCTAGAGGGGGCCTATCGATGTAGGCCAATTTAAATTCTAATAAAATGGTAAGTTTTGGGTTTATATATTTTTTTAAATTATATTTTCCTTCTAACCTCTAAATATGTTTTTTTTATTCAGCTATCCAACGTGTGACACTTTTTAACTTTATCCAAGTCACTTTAAAACCTCGCCTTTTCACTCTCGTCTTTTTATCCTCCTTCACAGTTTCCCTCAAATCCTCCATACAACATTCCAGCTCTGTTGAGAGGATGGCTGTTTGTTATAGCAGACTACTCTTTGAAGATCACCCTCTTCAAATTGTGCGGAAATAATACTCCATTAAGCAAAGCAAATTAGTCCTTGGTTTAATTACTAGCTCTGTTCCTGCAGTGCGGATGCGTTCAATATTAACTTTATAATCATTTCTTGAACAAATAATTTAAAAACCAATTCACCAGGGACTAGTGGAAGCCAATAAATTGTTATAAAAGGGGACACTAAAAGAATCTGGATGCTTAATTTGGTAAATAGAAAGCAGGAGAGAGACTACTTTGGCATGAATGCAGTTAACTTATCTTGATTAGAAAGACGTGCATAAGGACCGACACTTACGCACTAAGCCAGATGTGCTGCCCCAGATGCATACAGAGAGCCAAGCAATACTAAGATTGATGGGTGCAGCAAACATCCAGACCAACTGAGAGCTGACCACAAAGATTTTTGACTTAAGCACAAATAGAGTTTTGCAAAAGCCTCACCTGACTTATTAGGTTAAGCAAAGGTTTTCCTTCTGATCCAACCAGGCAGGTCAGAAGCTGGGGTATCCATGCCAACCACTGGATGGGTGGGACTCCAATACAGTACTTGTCAACAGCATCGGCCAAAGTGTTCTTGTCGTCAAAGCTGAGGAGCCACAAGACCTACGGGTGAAAAAAGAAAAAAAAAAGTTAGAAGGTGGGATGAAAGTCAAAGATAGCTGAGGAGAAAGGACAGAAGCAGAAAGAAGAAACAACAAATGTGAAAAAGATACATTGTTTTTCCTGCCAAGGCGGTCGCATAAAGGTCAATAATAACAGTCACAATTATTCACCTATTGCAAGACACCAAATAGCAAGGTACAACATTGCTACCATTAACCAGGCGATTGCTGTGCAGAGCAATATACGAGTGCATCTTGGCAATCCTCAGTATGATCAAAGCTGAGCCATGTGGTGGTGATCTCTCCACCCCTGTAAGCTTGTGTGTGTGCATTATGATGAAGACATTATCCTCCCCACCCCCTCTCCTGCTTCTGAGTACACAGATTGTGCATAATTACTGATAATGACTGGTCACCTCGCTTCATCCATCAGGAGTAAGCGCTTCCAACTCACTTTGGCAGTACAATACTTATGGGTGGGGTCACCAGAAAAACAAAACAAAACAAAACAAAAAACCCCCATTTAATATGAAGGTGAAGCTGGCATTAAATTATTTAAACAGAAATCGATAGTAAAAGCCGATCCTGATACACAACAAGGTGGCTCTGTGCTGTGGTAACTTTTCGAGAGGCTACACTGAATGAGTTAGTGTCCATTTAAGAAGGTAGGATGGTTGTTAGCAAAGGTTCCATCTCTTTACCTCCTAGGCACTGCCTGCAGAGTTGCTGTATGGGGGAAATCGGTCAGACTGTTAGAGAAAGGTCAATTCATGTAGAGGGTCATGAGATTGGAGTGTCAGGGGATGCCATTAGTCTGTTGACCCCAAGTGCCAGAGGATGGCCTTCACTCCACCATCGATCTACTGTGGGAACCCATCCCCGCTGCCTACCCTGCTGCTAGACTGTAATCGATCAAATTACTACTCTACTTGTAACCATGGCTAAGCCTGAGAGGTGGAAAAAAGAATGGCTTTCTTCTCATTGGCAGCAATAATGTATGGGGTAGATGAGGTCAGGAAGCTAGAGAATGAAAAGTGACCCCTCTTGGGAAAAAAACAAATCATGGCTTTAGGCAGGAAGGTTGCTGGTTTCATTATCAAGCAAACAAAACAATGACAACTGAAAACAAGAGATAAACAAGCAACCACAGAAAAGTTGCCATTATCAGCATTTTGCAAGGAGTTTTGCCAACCATGATGATGATACAAATCCCTCCCCTGCATCCCACTTCTCTTATCACCTTTGCGAGGTACTTGCGGGACTTGCTCTCATTTTGGTGGCGGCAAGCATGGAGGTAACAGGTGATGGCAGAGACTCCCAAGTGGAGCTGTCGATCTTTAACGAAAATGTTCTCTAGGTAGTCGCCCCACATGGCCCAGGCTTTCACCAGAACGTCATGCATCTGTACTGCTGCTGAAAAAGCCTTATTTGCCTCCTCTGACCTAGAACAAGAAAGAAGGGAAAGGAAAAGTGTTAGAGGGTGAAGGGTATATTACGGTTAATGAGTGTCAAGGGCAAGTGAGAAAAGGGAGGTAGCTGGGGGAAAGGAAATAAAATTGAGTGAAAGGTGAATCAGAAGGGAAAAAAGAAAAGGAAAATAGGTAGAGATGCTGAAGAGAGCAGCATGTAAGTGGAGAATCGGTGGGAGGCGATCGAACAAAAGAAAAGGAAAACGAAGGAGTGCGAGAAATGTTGATCACATCTTGAATTATTAACTAAACATCAATAAGCCACAGATTTTTAGCTGCTGTGGTCTTCAGCGTTTTTCCTCGTGGTACTGTAGAATAAAAAGTCAACCCAGTATGAATTAACAGGTTTTTTTTTAACTATGTAGCTGCAGCATCCACAAGCACACAATCATAACAGTCATCCACACTCCACTTTTATATAAAACAGATACTGAACTAAGGTTTCACGCTCCCACATCGCTGCCACATTTAAGTTCTTTTTGCTGCCACTGAAGTTGTGAAGCAAACAATTAGTTTGATTTATTTAATTTGGTATTTGGTGTTTACTCTGTATTCAAAATCATGACGTATTCAAATTTGGTTTACATTGACTTGAATTTCCCGGTGGCTCCTTAAGCAAAATAGGGCACTAAGAGAGGTATAAATGCAGAGGCCAGCCAAATGGACAGAACCATCTGCTGTATCCACATGAGAAAGAATTGGTAGCTTCATTTTAAAATTAGATAGTTTGGTGGACCTGTCTGTCATTTGACTTGGTCAGTTTATTGGGTAAGGTTTGGTTAACTGTCATTTTTCAGTACAGTTCTGTTTAGGTGACCTCTTTTATGGGGCCACTTATTTCTTAAAATAGCTTATTTGCTTGATGATGGACTCTTGATATGATCTTTGGGGCTTTTTTTGTGTGGGTATAATAAAACCCATATTTTGATAATTATATCTGTGTCTGTACTTATATTAACTATTTGTTCTCATGGTATTATGTAATATATTTTAAACCTAACTGTACCATACTGTACAGATATGACTTCATATCTATCTATCCATCCATGCGTCCATCCATCATTCCATGTTAATGAATTCTTGACAACTTCTATTGTGGTATTGCAGTCTAGCAATCACACACTTACACACACACAATATTCAATAAACTATTAAATAGCAGGCTATGAAACAGACAAGTAGACTCTGGCAACCGACCCAAGTTTTGACTGCAACATTTATGCTGACAGGGAAATATATTCTGAATCATCAGCTATTTTCACCATGCCAAGAAGCTTCTAACCGTTGGCACGCAGTCTGAATAATTTTTACACACCTTTCAGCCTCTGATTAATAAATAAGATGCAAGCGGCACCCCGAGACGCACTACCCTGCAGTCAAAACAAGGAGACAGGCCTGTCAATGAAAAAGTCTTACTGAGCTGAAGTTGGTGAATGGACCTCCATTTTAGGAGTGCTTCCAAAACAGCTCTGCCACTTACTCGCAGTGAAATGTCTCCCAAGCCAATCAATTAAAATGTGTTATTATAAAAGGCATTTGGCATGTGATTAAAAAACGGGAGCTTGATTGCTATGGGAGTCAGAGCCGAAGACCCTCCAGTAATACTTAATGGGGTTTCCTCAGACGCTTTGCGAGTGTTAAAGTACATTAACGCTTTCTGCTAGCCAGCTCAACAGGAGCACAGTCACCCAACAGACTGTCAAATATTTGACACCCGTTTAATTGACTGATCCCAAAATCCTTAGCACATGTGGTTGCACATGCACACACACGCGCGCACACACACACACACACACACACACACACACACGAATCTCTGAACCCCTCACCCCCACTCAGCTGTTAATTCTCCCCTGGTGCAGGGGAAACTTAATGATTGCAATAAACCCTGCTGAGGTGGAGGCAAGTTTTGCTGATCCCAGAGATTCCTGTAAATTGCCTAGAGTTAATTATTGAGCTGCATATACATTTAATAAGCCTTCCTCAATTTGTCTTTCACCCCTCAGGACGCCATGTCATGACAAAATGACGGGAAAAAAAGGCTGGTGCTGAAGAGGAAGGAATGTTAAAGAGTGTAGCTGTGGGTCTGCAAGGCCCAGCTACACATGGAGAGAGCAGTTGTAGGCTCCACAGGCAAACCCTGCAGCGACAAACAAATTACTGACACCTGATGAGAAAGATCTCATCTAAGCCATGTCACATGGGTTACCTGCTAACAGAGCTTTAGAGGTGGATTACTCTGAGGCAAGAATTGCCAAGTAAACATAAGTACTATGTACAGGCAGGATGAAACACCCACACAGTGTCAAGGGACCACTGACACAGTTACAGGGCAATGTGGAGATGAATAAAGGAAAGGCAGCGCCAGAAATATAAACTTGTTGACAATAAAAGGTGTATTTAAAAAAAAAAAAAAGCACAATGCATGAAAGGTCGTCAAAGGCGAAACATCTGGTCAACGTACTTGTTGATTTGAGCCAAGAACATCCCCTTTAGAGCGTAGAACTCGGCCGTCATCTCCTTGGTGAAGTACTTCAGGTTGGTTGACTCTATCACTTCTAAACCCTGACAGACAAACACCAGAACAACAAAAGTTTAACTTCAAACAAAACTGCAGCAGGTAAACTTTCATCTAGGTTAGACAGAGGATTTCTCAAGAAGTACCACAATGTTGTGTTTTAGACAGAGCCATAATCACAGATGAAGAACAAACAAACTGCTCACTGTTCATTAAGAAGTAAGAGCAGAGGTGTTAAGGGAACTAAACTTCCATTACGGTGAGCCTCTGATTAGGTGTCCCCCATGTACTGCTTTGACAAACAATGTGTAGCAGGAGAAAGAGACAGAGAGAACCACAGATGAGATAGAAGAGAGAAAGGGAGAGAGGGAGAGAAGAGTGTCTACTGGCACTTTTAATGACTTGTGGTGTGTTGAACTACTTCTATTAATCAGAGCACTCCATGGGCTTAAGAGCAAGCTCCTGAGTTACACACTCTCTTATAAGTCTCACTGCTATAACTTGTCACCTAGAGCCACCCCAAACACTTATTGCTCTTTCTATAGCTCCCACTCAAAGTACCCCTAACTATGCCTCGAGCTACTGCTGACAGATATCAGCCCAAATACTTAAATTACTAACGCATCAAATGCTTCCATGCAAGGTGAAAATGATATATGCAGAAGGTAGCAGTCTCTTCAATTTGATATAGAAGCAGAAAGCAGAACACATGGAACTTTGTATCTCACCTGCATGCATTCATTCTTGCCCATGACACCTGCCAACTGCAGATAACACTTGACCTGCTGCCTGATCTTCTGGAAACAGTCAACAATGGGCACTGTGGGGATGGTATGGATACGGCTCAGAATATCCAGAGCCACATTCACCAAACCCTGGGGGGGCAAAAAGTGTGATAGGTTACAATTATTTTTTTTAAAAGATAGATGCTAAACTTGGCATTGATCTTTGCAGATCTGCATTTATTCATTTTAATAAAAGTCAGTTTGCAGCTTGAACCAGTACCTGTTTGCGAGCTATCTTGCCGTACTGAATGATAGCAGAAGCTGAGGCATGAACTCCCAACATGGCGTTGTTGTTGTTGGGATCATGTTGTGTGTTTGTCTCATATGCTGTCACAATGGCTGTGGACAGACAAAAAGACAAAGAAGCATTTTTTCCCCACACGATTGATAAAGTTGATAAAGAAAGCTAAAAGAAGGGCGCTTAGGGCAGTCTGAAGGGTGGGGAACTTCTAGCACTCTAAAGGCTCTGCTGTCATAACGCAGGGGAGGGCACTGGGGACACTAAACGTATTGAACAGTAAATGAGCCATGGCGATGAATTTCATCAAGAAAATTCCATTTCACTTTAAGTTTGAAGGCTGTCATGTATAAATGAAGTGGATTTTATTGGCATGGTGCTGCAGAACCACCACTATCATTATTTCAGTGCCTCTCAGTAAGAGTTGAAGCTCAAGTTGCTTGAGACATCACATTTTGCAGTGGCTGCCTTTCTGAATGGTTTCAAAGTCACTGCGGGAGAGAGCTGAGCACTGAGCAAGGTAAACATGTGTGTGTCAGAGTGTGTGTGTGTTGCGTCCTGCAGTGAAAGAGAAAGTGCTTTAGTGGGCTGACATTTGGAAAGGTACCGAGACCCTGAGGGGGTTCTGCACGTCATGGCCTTTTAAAGAAGAGCCCTTCCTGGAACTAGTGGACACCAAAGCAGCAATGTGAAAGTGTGTCTAAATGAG
Organism: Etia nguti; assembly: GCA_015106755.1. Taxonomy (NCBI): domain Eukaryota; kingdom Metazoa; phylum Chordata; class Actinopteri; order Cichliformes; family Cichlidae; genus Etia; species Etia nguti. The sequence goes on along the minus strand of VUQG01006528.1, from coordinate 17,401 downwards.
TGTGACATCCTGTAACACATGTACAATGGCTAAACTTATGTTTCAGTATATCACGGTCTTGCATTTAGATGCAGTTTTGTCAGAGCACGTGTCATACCTTGGTAGTGATGTTGGCGCCACATGAATATGCTGCTCCAGTGCGACAGGTCGTCAGAAACAATAGGCAGTCGGTTCCTCCATGTTTTCACCACAGTCTTCATGTCGTGGAGGCTTGTGTTGCGGCCGAGGTTAGCCGTTTGAAGCCCTGCATTAATTTGAGCAGCTTCTTGCAGCTCAATGATCTGCTGTGCAGCCTGGAGAGAAATGATAATTACAACTCTTTTGTATTTTTCATTCAATATTCATGATAAACTTAAACATGCCTACCTGATTCTTTGACTATTCTTGCTGCAAGTTTTATAACTAAGAAGCTTTCAATAGGAACTTCTTTTATTATCTTATGATAAAATAAATGCTGACTGCACGAGAAAGTAAAGTTAAAGTAGTTGAAAAGCAATACTTATTTATTTAGCAAGGACAATGACATCAGGGTAAGTAACCTTCCCCTATTGTTAGGCGTTTTTTGATATTTGGCGGTTATAACTTGGATGAGATTTTTCAAAAGCCAAAAATGACATATTCTGATACCATGGGGAGCTAGGGATACCTCAGAGGGTTCAAATAGAATGAGAAGAGGTTTGAGTAAGGGAGGATTGATGGAGCTGTACATTACCAATTTAAATTGAATATGTAGAATTTTATTTGAGCATCTAAAGTAGCAGAAATATATCAAATGCTTGTCTTGCTTGCAATAACTTTTTCTTTGATGTTGAGTTAAAATTTTGTGCTGCCAGGTCTGCTCCTACAGTCAGCGTTAGAGATTTGGTCCAGAACGTACACCAGCTGATCTTAATCTTGTTAATATTTTGTCTACACACCTAAACAAATGTAAACATCCATCCAGATTTCCTTGCTTAGTTTGCTCTGAGAGATATACACATTGTCCATCTGCCATCAATAACCGTCTTGTCAAGAGAATGTTTTGGGGGGGGGTTCTCGTCTTTTCCTATTTTTTTAAAATTTCACTTATTAGCTAAATGTGATGCTGATGGATCATTATATTGGTAATATCAACCCACCGATAAATTGACATTTTGAATTTTGTTAACAGGTAGAAAGATGGCGTGAGAGCAGAAGCAATAGCTCGAACAAGAAGGGTGATGGAAACAACGATGGCGTGACTGCTGTATTAACGGAAAAGAGACGCTAACGTAAAAGCATGGAGATTAAAAAGGATAATTTAAAACACAGCAGGGTAAAGGACTGTTAGTCTATTGAGAGATGAGGTTAAAAAAAAAAAAAAAAACATCACTTAATCTAACCACATCCAAGTCATTTTCTTGAAACTCATACTCAAGTATGAGGTCTAACAGCTTTGGGGAAAAAGCAGCAAAGCCTGCTCAAAACAGTGACACTCTTTATGTAGTAAATATCATCACATTATTAACTTTTACACTATTTATTTGCACATAATGCTTCAGGTCAATATGCCTCAATTATTATTGGTCAAAGAAACCTTGTGATCCTGCACATTGTTAAAATGTCACAGGAACAAAGAACAAAAACATACTTTGCAACAGAAATAGAATGCAGCAGTATTTTTTTTTGTGGCAACAAAATAATTTTGCAGGCAAAATCATTATGCCTTCCTACATTATTCAATAGCTAATCTGCTTGGATGTGGCCAAAAAAAAAAAAAAAAAAAAAATATAAAAAGAAAAAAATAA
>VUQG01006523.1:20831-33043 GCA_015106755.1 Etia nguti | reverse complement strand
CAGCGGCTACAGCCACTCCGCAGGTGATGAGAGACCGGCTGCTACAGGCCATCGACGGCCAGAGCAATGTGAGTATGTCCGCTGGTTTTAAGCGGAGCGAACTGGGTGGAGAAGAGCAGACAATGGTGGTCGAGCCGGTGGCCTCGAGTCGCTATAGGGGAACTGACAGAGTGGAGGCATTCAGCGTCTGGACACTTAGTATTTGCTTGCTAATTAGCTGGCTAACGTCTAGTTAACGAAAGTGAGTGATGAAGCAGGCGTGCCAGAGCCCGGTTAAGTGGATGCTGGCGACAAATGTTGATGTGGGCGAGCGAAATTGTGTGCACTTACCGTAGAGTTCATCAGGACGAGAGGGGGGGAACGTGCTGAATGTAGTGCAAGTTTCCTTTAGCGAGTGAGGCTCTGCAGTGGAGCCCTCCAGCAGGACTCAGAGGTTTGTAACGCCTTTATCTAAGATGACCCCGGGATTACTTTAGGTGTGTTACAGCAGTATAAACAACCAAGCTGATTTATCCAGACACCTACAAACCGTGTATGGCTTCTCAGTGAGCTACCCAGCACCAGCGACCATTACAAACAAATGGATTCAGAGCTGTTGTTGTTTACAGTGTCATTGAAATATTCCTAGTATGTTACTGCTGAGTGCCCAACACATGCCTGAGTTTCCACAACAGAATTCCCAATAAGTGGGGTGTAAACATAAGGCCCAGGGGCCGGAATTGGTCAGCAAAGATTCCAATCCGGCCAAACTGGATGGTTTTGGAAAAAGTGAAGGAGGGCTTTTAACTGTGTTTTCATAAGTTTTACAGCTTGTCCTACTGATAAAGCACCTCCCCTGTTGTCATTCATACTACACCTAAAATAATCAAGGTGGTCACCTGGTGGATGGTTAGCAATCTTTTTCTGTAATTTTAGACATGCTGACAGGTGCCTTTCATTTACTGCAGCACCATTTCTTTATTAAATGGGATTAAATGTGTAGCTAAACTTCTTTACACTAACAGAAAGAGGAGTTTAGCTGGTTTGGCCCGCTTCATATCAAACTGGGTTGTGTGACCCACAATGTAAAATAAGTTTGACATCTCTATCTACAACTTATTATTTCAACATGCTCACCTGCAGTCATGCACTGGGGGTGCTCTCTGTGACACCCTACCAGAAAGCCTTGAAATGCCCGGCATCCCAAACACAGTTTACGCCTGATATATGCTTCAGCAGGAAATCAATGCTGTAACCTGACGTGCACCTCGCAAGAAATGTAATTACACGTCGCCCAAACATAACTATTGCCATTGGCCTGTTCAGAAGCGTCGCCTAGGTATAAAGAATAATAATGATAGGTTCAGTGTAAAGATTCACAAATGTTGGCAGACTGCTGAAACTGCTTGGATGAATGTGAGAGAATCAGAATCAGAATCGTGTTTACTGGCCGTGTATATGCACAGACACATACAAGGAATTTGGTTCCGGTAGATGGTGACTCTCAAGCACAGCATTGTATATCTCAACAATGTAAGCAGCACAGTTCACCCACACACACACACGCGTGTGGATATATACAGCTACACATGCATACACATACATACACAAACCTACACAAGCTGTGTAAACCAACCATAAATAACAATGTACAAAGAAAAGCTTGCCACCCAAATAAAACTGACCACAACAAAGAGAATTTTCCACTAGGAATGAAAATTAGTTTCTATTGGCTGGTACCAAATATAAAACACGGGAGTCGACCACCCAGTAATTAACATGTAATACAAATGCAAGAGCAGACCTGACCGTCATTCACTGCATCAATCAGAAGTCAGTGCTTGTGGTCCGCAGTGATGTAAAGCATCGTATTACAGAAGCATCTGCTTCTGTTACATTTTTGCCAATGACTCCTCACTCAATGTTTTTCGATCGAGGGTTTTTATTGTCTGTTATAAGTTTGATCACAGGCACACTACAGCTAGAGCTGGGCTTTGGCTTTGCAAAGGAAATCCTCCGCTGCGACATATGTTAACCAATAACCACATTGTTGATCATTGCAGAAGTGGTTGCAGATTAAAGACAACAATCATCATTTCTACTATTTCGGTGGACTAAAACGGCACATTTGCATGCTTTCTCGTTTTGACAAACTGAGCCCGAAACTAGTAAATGTTTTCTAAACGTACAGGTGCACATTTGAAAGTTTATTCAAATGATTTCTCAACCTTTTAATAAGTTCTTTTTTCCCCCTTCTGAGGAACATGTTTGGTGGAGTGGCAACATCTAGATACAGACATGTCTTCCTTTAATGCTGTTTTTGTGATCTCTCAGTATTTTTGTATATAATTGGTCTTTCTTTTCCAGCAGATATGCAACATGGTGGTCGTCGTGGAGGTGATCTCCTTTTTGGAGAAATATCCTATCACCAAAGAGGCACTGGAGGTAAGTTACAACATGTGCCATCAATAAATAAACCAATCAAGTTGCATCCCCTGTTAAGCAATCATCAATCTTATTTCCTCTAAAAGGAAACCCGCCTGGGCAAGCTCATCAACGACGTCCGGAAGAAAACCAAAAACGAGGACCTCGCAAAGAGAGCCAAGAAGCTTCTGCGAAACTGGCAGAAGTTAATCGAACCAGGGAAGGTTGAGGTGTTGTCAAAAGGCAGCACCGGCGCGTCATGGTCTTCCATTGGCGGTGCTCATCCTTGCATCTCCGCTCCAGCTGCCAACCCGGCGTTGGGTAAAACGGGCCCAGAGTTGAAGAACAGAAACGACTTCAACAACTGCTCCCCGAGAGTGGAAAAACCGAGCAACAGGAAACGCAAGGGTGAGCAGAAGGAAGGACCGATTTTACCAGCAAAGATACCCAAAACGACTCTTAATGATAAAATCCAAAACTCAAAGCAGCTGCAAACCAATGGAATTAGTGATGGCGCAGAAATTTTTGCAGATATTCGTGCACATCAGTCTTTGGACAGGGAAATTCCTGAGGCTTTGGACAACGACAAGCTAAATAAAATCCCTGTTCATGCTGTAAAGCCTCACTCAAATTTCCCGGGATGCAGCAAGCCTCCTAGCACTTCCTCTTTGCTAAAAACATCAGTTCTGCAGCAGCAAGCTGCCTCTGGGGGGAAGTGTCGACCCAGAAGCCCACGCCGTTCCTTGCACAGTCCTCAGACTCTAAAACAGGAAGCTGTTGTGAAACAAACTGCACCCCAAGCACAGAGTATTCCTGCCCCCAGCGTGAGACCTGGGACTGTGGACAACTCTGGGCTCGGGCTGCCTCCTCAGGCTTTCAGCACATCTGTTCAGGGTTTTCACACCGACGGTTCAGGGTCTGCTGATTTGGACTCTCACCGCCTACCTTCTAGTATATCTCTCCACGGCTCCACTGCCACCCCCTGCAGTGGCGTGGAGAGTCTGGAAGATGAGGGTCCTTCTTATAATACAGGGAAAAGAAAAAGACAGAAATACAGACCTAAGGATTACTCGGTTAATTTAGACAGGCAGACTGTAGAAGACAGAACAAAACCAGTGAGGTTAAAAGACAGGAGGCTGACGTTCGATCCCGTAACCGGGCAGATCAAAACCTCCTTCCAGAAGGATTCTTTCCCAGAGGGCGAGGTCAGACCAGTTCACAAACCTGAGAATAACTGGTCAGAACAGCCGAAGCAAAATCCACCAGTTCCCCCCAGTCCTTTCCAGCAGACGGACTGGAAAGAGCTGTCGAGGAGTGAAATCATCCAGTCATACCTTAGCCAGCAAAGCAACGTGCTGACGTCGTCGGGCGCGCACACCCCCGGCGCGCACTTTTTCATGTCAGAGTTCCTGAAGAAGGAGGAGCACCGGAGCAAAGATGCTAAGAAAACACACACGCTGGTTTCAGACTTGCCACCTAGAGAGATGCCTGGAGTCAGCAGAGAGGTAAACGGCAAAGACCTGAGCAGGTTACACACACAGCACTGGTCCGGGGTTAATGGTTGCTATGACACAATGGGTAAATGGTACGACTGGACCGAGTGCATCTCCTTGGACCCGCACGGAGATGCGAGCAGGCTGAACATACTGCCCTATGTCTGCCTGGACTGAAACTGAAGTCAGGTCTGTAAATCGGACGTTGATCCTTGCCTTCGCTGCGCGGCAGAGCGGGAAGCGTGAAGACTCTTCTTCACCGTGTATGCTGCTGTTGGAGTAAATACGCTGCCTGCTCGAGTGTTTGTTGGAGCACAGGAGGTGTAATCAGTATTTTATTTTTCATTTCTTTTAAAAAGTCTGAACAATACATGAGGACGGTGTGAAGGGGAAAGGCTATGCATCTTTGACTGTTTAGATGTCAATGTTTAACAAGTGTACAGAGTGAGTTTACAAAGCAGGGAGACGAGCGGCTCTGATACTCACCGAGTTTATATACTGGAGAGGAGATTAACTATACAGATACATTTTATCCATCTTAAGTTATCTTATTCTATCCACATGCCTCACAGAATGTGACTTTATTGCATTTCATGCAGTCATTCATAGTTTTTTATTGTTATTATTTAATTTTTATGCATTAACCGACTAAATCAGGTTTGTTGTTCTGTCAGCAGGCAGTAGCACGATACATAATTGGAGCGTTTGTTCATGCTTTTTGAACAAAGTATTTGAGCCCTTAAAAATTAAAACTGCTGCTTCCTGTAGCTGCACGCCTGCCTCTCGTAGTGACTTTTAGCAGACTGAACCGACGGATCGGTTTTAAAACATTTGAATATTTTTTTTGTTTGCTCTTTAATGTGATGTGAAACTTCCAGATGTGACCACTGTTTGTGGTGAGAGGGGGAGATGGCTTGTATACAAGCTGATAGAGAAATGTGGCTGTTATGTATATTTATTTACATATTGAGATTTGCATACATGTTTAAACTGTATTGAATCATCTTGTTAGTTGTTTTTTTTTTTTTGTTTGTTTTAATTTTTTTTTGTTGCCAGCCACGACAGAGAGGCTGCTATGATGTTGTGTGATCTCGAAGACACCTACCGTCACAGGAACTAACACAAACGTGGCTGTTTTGGCAGGCGTTTATCAATCTGTAGGCAGATGCTGTCAAAGCAGCAACTTCACAGTAGTGCAAGACTTTACAGATGTGTAGCTAACATTAAATTGAGGGGCCAGATTCATTGATGGCTTATGATTTGACAACACTTTGGCATCTCAGCTGTTGCAGTGTCACAGGAGGGTTAGGAATCAGTTCACTAAGTGACATTCCAGACTTTACCTACTGATCCATCAACATGCTGTACTTTACACACTCACACAAACCTTGCAAAATAACACATCCTGATACTGTGTACTTTTTTGGGGGGCTTGCCTTTTCCCTTTACTGTGTATTAAGGTTGTAAAATATGAATTGGCATGGCAGAGTAGATTGTGCTACCAGCTTTCATCCTTGTACTGTCAGGAAGAAGTGAGAAATAAATTGACATGCTGGATAATACTTAATAGCATTCCTTTAAATATTATTTGCCTTATGGAAACCCGTGTTTTCCCTAAAGACAGAGCCTTAGTGAATGTACAGGTATGATCCTTTTGTGTTCATTTGAATGCAAAAGACAATATATTTGCTACCTAGTCCTTTTCAATGGACATGTTAATGTGTTAATAAAAAGAAAATGAAGGAATTGTTATAATGTCATTTCTTTAACCCCCCCCCAAACACACAGACTCACTTTTTTTCCCCTTTTTTTCAGGGCTCTGCTGTCTCTGCATGTAAATCACTTATCTACATTTCCATTCATCCCTTGGAGAAAAGATTTCCATGATATTTTCATAATATAACTGGACAGTTCCTAATAAAATTAACTAATACTGTCTTCTATAAATGCAAAGGAGCTGATCCGTTTCATCATTTAGTTAAAAAAACAAACAAAAAAAACTGTCAACTGATTGAATTCTCATTTTCTTTTAGACATAATGTCAAAAAAAAAATCTTGGTTACAAGAATTTGCTACGTTTTCAGTTTGACACCAGATTTTTTTAGAAATTTTTTTTACACTAAGTTAATGTACAAAGGCTGTACTTAGTCACGGCTCTAAATACAGCCTTTAAAAGTCATGTGTGAAATTACCATACGTTGTGTAAGATGGCCTGACAATGACTTTGTATGAGTCTTCAAAAATCTGAATGTTCAGTTCCCCTTTTAAACATGAGCAGTCTGAGACTGCACATTTCTACCAAGGCTTAACATCTACATCAGGGCTGGGCAGTTACTTTTTCCAATTTTTCATGAACTCATATCTCCTCAGAATTAATTTTATATCTTTACAAACTGATACTGTCAATGGTGGTCATTAACCTTGTGACAATAAAAGAGAAAAGGCTGAGATTGATAGTTATACTGGCTTTTTACAATAAACACGTACAATAATGGGCTATGTTTAAAATATCTATACTCAGTGTGACAGTATTTTTTTTGATACAGGCATAGAACTGTTTGTTTTAAAGTTATAACCAGAGTTATAATAGTTTTGTTTTGGGTTTTTTAATTAGCTTTTATTTTATTTCATTTTGACTTCTTGTTTTTAATTCAGTTAGTTTCCAGAGTTACGTTTGTTTCAGTTTAGTTTTTATTGCTTGAAAACGTTCCCTCTTTTTAATTATTTATGTATGGAGGCCATATGTCAGAGGCAAAGGAAAATCAGTCAGGGTATTGCAATAAAAACACTGAACTTTTTCAAAGAACTTAACACACAGTCTCATCCAAAATCTCAAAAAACACGACAATCAGTGCCTCATCAGGTAAGCTGAAAGAAAGAATTTTTAAACCAAACTAACATACTAAAGTTAGTTATTTAACTATAATAACCTTGGTTTTAACGCGTATTTACTGATTTGAGCTGTACATTTCCGCCCACGGTGAATATATTTTGACGGCCACTGATGTCTTTTATTTTGAAGGGTACGGCCGGAAGCGTTCGCGGCTGTGAGTGTGACGGATGAGCAGCACTGCCCCGGTGCATACACACCACCGGTGACTCGTCACTCCGCGCTGGAAGATGGCTGCGGTGCAGCGGACCCCGGTCAGGGAAGGGATCCGGATAGTTTCGCTGTGTGTGTGCTGGTACACGGTCAGCTCGGGGGGCAACGTTGTCAATAAAATCATCCTGAATGGATTCCCGTACCCGGTCACGGTCTCTCTCTTTCATATCATCTCTATCGTCGTCTTCCTCCCCCCGCTGTTGCGGGCTTGGGGAGTCCCCAAAACAGAACTGCCGAGCAGGTACTATTGGTGGTACATCCTACCTTTAGCTTTCGGAAAATACTTCGCCTCCGTGTCGGCTCACTTCAGCATATGGAAAGTGCCCGTGTCGTACGCGCACACCGGTGAGTACAGCGGCTTTGTGTTCATTTTAATGCGCCGCCACCTGGAGCCTGTCAGTCGGGGTAACTTGATGATGTGTCCGTCCTGTCAGCTGATGTTAGCTTCGCGGCTAACGCAGGGCAACTGGCGGCACGGGCATTTAACCAGGCTGTGGGCCCCACGTAGAGTCTGTGTACTGTAGGTTTTGTTTTAATGAGGCTAATTAATCTCGCCTCGTGTCCTCTTAATATAAACTAATTAGCTTTAGACTCTCCAAAGAATTACTAATGAGCTGCTGTTTGCTAGCTTCATAGCTAAGGGGGAACAGCCGCCGTGCTTCCCTAACTTAGATGTTAAACCACCAGATAACATGCGAGCCTCTGCAACTGATTTTTTTCTCCTTTAACAAGCTGAAGTGACATTTTTGTGAGGCTATCTGATGAGAAATGTAAAAAAAACCCAAAACGGCCAATACTAACACAGCAGTCCTTTAAATATTGCTATTCAGCTGAAAGAAGCAAAAGCCACTATATAAAAGTGTAGGAATACTGTTGCTAAAGTAAAGGAAATATTAAGATCCGGCTGTGATTATGTTGCACCCAGGAAATTTACACTAGGCTGCTTAATCTATAAAAATGTATCATAATAATGCTATCATGTCCCTAATCTGAATGTTTTCTTTGTTTAAAAGCGACAGGGCGATTTGGCACTTCCAGTACAAAGCATGAAAAACAGAGTTATTATCTGTTGCTAATTTCCAAATCTTGTTTCTGGTTGGACTTTTACAACCACATTGTACAAGCACAACGGAATTACATCATCTAACTGTATAAAACCACAATATACTCTACATGCAAAACTAAAATAAATGCACATGTAAGAAAAATACAGTGTAAGATGCATAAATTAAAGTATGAATATGAATACTAATCTGAGTCACCAGGGTAACCTTTACACACAGCTGTCAAATAAATGTTGTAGATTTTTAAAACCCTTTATGGAACTTTTTTGTCTTTTTTTCCCACCTATTTCTTTCTTCTTCTTTTTTTGGCAAATAAAAGGTAAACCATTTAATAGGACCGCAAATTATAGCCACCAGGAGAACTATATAGTTGATCTGCATTTTTAAGAAAAAGGGCAGGAAGAATGTGCCTCTCATCCTGTGACAGCTAAAGATGGAAATACACATGTTAAACCCTCCTCAAGTCCAATTCAAAGATTTCCGATGGTATTTATCAACTGCACCTTTTTTGAACTACTTTCACCTTTTGCATCTATTGTGTCATTAACGGCTTATTACGTTAATTTAGTTTCCACTGACTCCTTGAATTGGCTACAAGTTCTAACTTGAAACAACTCTAAAAGTCTTAATTTTATTTACGTATTTCTGTATCAAGTTTTGCAGGAGATACTTAATGACAGCTGATTTAGAGCAAGTCTGTAAATAAAATGTCACTGTAAGTCATCTTTGTCGCCTCTGAACTGAGTTTTGGAGCCACAGCAAGTTGCATCAGTGTTTATACTTTAGGAATGAGCTTCTAACCTTGTGAACCTACGCGTTGATCATTCTAGTAACTTTGTGTGCCACCAGTACTGAGCGCTACTCTGGCATTGTTCTTTAGAAAAAACAAAACAAAAAATGGTGATAAACCAAGTTGCGCTTTAGTCGGTGTTTAAATGATGAAAGTGCAATCGAGGGAGGTGTGCAAACCCCCGAGTGACAGGTTGGATGTTTGGCAGAGGCGTGGGCCTAGCTCTGACGTACAGTCCCTGCTTGCTGCTGTTAATAGTTCATGTTTGTTCAAGAAAAAAGAAACTGACGTCGTTCCTTGTCATGTCTTTTACAGTCAAAGCTACAATGCCGATATGGGTTGTGCTGCTGTCGAGAATTATCATGAGAGAGAAGCAGACCACAAAGGTGAGTAGGTTGAACACGGCTAACGCACCACAAGGCCTGCTCTGTCTGAGACTCAGCAGTGGTGATGTGGCACAGTACTGCTGTGTCCTGGATCTCATATTACAGCCATCTGTAGGGGCTTTTGTCCACGAAGTTGATGAAACCTTCTGAGGGAGGGTGGAGGTCAGAGAGGAAGACGGGCTTTTTTTCTTACACCAGCTGACCACACTCGCCTAATAAATTCCCATTTAACCCCCCACTTCTTCTGTTATTTAGACAGTTGAGTTTGGCGCCATGCATACTACAACACCGTGCATTAGCAGTACATCAATTGGTAGTTCAACTCATATCAATTAAATATATCTTGGAGTGCATTTCACTGCAAGGTTGCATTAAGGCTTTTTGTTAGCTTTTAATCTCAATCTGTGCAGCAACAAATTGTCAGACTTTAATATCACAATTAAAATGATTGAACTGCAGTGCAACTAAAGATTATCAGCATTGGTAATTCTCGCCATTTATTGATAGCTTATGAAATGTGAGACAATAGTGGTCAGTCATAGCAACTACAAATATTCAAAATGAAGATGCTGGAAGCAGTTTCTGTTCAGCATTTAGTTTGGCTTTTCTTTTTCTTTTTTTAAATCCAAAGCATAAATTCAGAATTGACTGGCTAACGTTTGAACACAAGAGTGATGCCTGGTTCATCTTTTGCACTGGTTGTGGAAGTCAAAGAACAAACTAGAAGGACTTGTAGAGTGCATCCTCCAAATAAAAGGAGCTGTAACTGCTCTTTCCATTTTTTTTTTGTTCTCCACCTTCCCACAAAGTCTCACTGACAGACACACAGCAGTGATTAAATACTTTGGTGCAGGAATCGCCCCTCCCTCATGACAAAGTATACCCAGCCCTTAATAATAAACAAAGTATGATGGGAATGTAGGAGTGCAGTAAGCTGTCAAACTGTTGATTATAATGTGGGAGTTATCCTGGTGTTCTTAATGTCAAGATGTTTTTAAGTAATTAGTTGTTTGGTTGATGTGTCATATACACACATTAGTGCTGAGCTCGTATTTCCTTGGAAAAATAGAAAACTGCATTGACTTTGATCAGACTTGTATTAAATTAGAGTTAAATCAGAAAACTCCCTTTCTGAAACACGGATCAAGTTTCTTATATTCCTTCATCAAATAAAATGTTTTTATATTCAAAAGAAAAGATGCACTTCAAGACTATTTTAAATTCCATTATCAATAAAACTACTTGAGTTCCGTCCTTCAAGTGTTTTAAATGTGAATGCGGACTCACTGGAGTGCAGCTCGCAGACAGAATAATGGATGCTTGAAATCTTAGAATATTTGGATCTGTTATCTCTGGCAGCAGATTTGAAGGTCTGTAGAAACCATTACAATACACGTTGTAATGGCACCCAGCACACATCCCGTCTCCTTATTGGAAAAACATAAAATTCTTGCAGGGATGTGAAGGTGCATAAAACAAGCTAAAACCTTGTGCTCTGCTTCCAAAACAATCTCTGCCTGCCTTACATAAATATGAGTATTTCAAAAATTCATAATGGGAACATGAGAGCAAATACCTTCAAAATTTTGGATATAATAATAACAGAAATCGGCTCTTAAAAAATGTTCATTTCAATTTGGTACATGTTGTCTTACCTGGGGAATGTCACACTGAGTGTGTGTGTGTGTGTGTGAGATTCTATATTGAGGCTTTAATATCTGCGAAACCATTCACATAATTGTAATAATTTTAACGAATGTAAATGTATATATGAGAATAAATATACTATCCGTCCCCTACCTGGAAAACTTGTTTCTACAGGCCTCCATATCTGCTGCCTGAGATCAGACACTCCTGAGAGTCTACATTCTTAGACCTGAAGTACCAGATATTTACCCTATAACATCTAAAGAACCTAACTCTATTAGGCTGACCCTGTTTATCTATATTGCCCAGTATCACAAATCCCAGAAGTCCTCTAATGTATAGCATGCATTTACTGCCTTTAGACTGAGCTGTCAATTCAGTTTCAGTTCATTTCAATCCAATTTTATTTCTATAGCACCAAATAACAAAAACAGTGACCTTTATACTGCAAGACCATACAATAATATAGAGAAAACTCCCAACAACCAGGAAGTACTTGGCGACAGTGGGAACGCTGTGGTATAGAGCCAGAAATTATTAATAGTTATTAAAATGCAAAGTGATGTGTGTAAACATAGTGAGTGAATAAGACGCACTAAGTGCATCATGGGAAGCCCCCAGCAGCCTAGGCCTATGGCAGGATTCAGGTTGACCTTGTTCAGCCCCAACTATACGTTTTATCAAAAAGGGAAGTTTTAAACCTAAACTTAACATAGATGGCGTGTTCAAAACTTCACTGGATCCATGGCAACGAAATGTTTACACAGAGTTTGCTTTATGTGAAAGTCTTCTGAGTCTGAGACATTATGTTTGTCTTCCAGTTTAGTGTTGAGATGGGAGGTGACATGGCTCTGATGACCTCTTACTGTGTGTGAGAACTGAAGTTGTATGAGACTTATTATAATACGTCTCATAAAACACTTTATCAAGGATCCTCAATGTAAAATGTTTAAAACATGGACTTTAATTATGTTTATGGTTATATTTTAGGTAAAATTGGTAGACTACATGATATTGGATGGGTTTTATGTGGAGAGCACCTTGCCAGTACAATGCAATGCAGTCCACTGCAACACCACTGTGGAGTGTAATTTAAGCTTTAGTCTAAATCTCCAAAATAATTTGGAGCACCTGAATTAGGACACAAATCTGGGCCTTTACCAAAATAGAAAACTCCTCCCTGAAGGTTCAAGGTTGTCTCCGCTGTATATTTTTGTGATGCCAGTAAGTAGACCTGCATCTTTTTTCTTTTTCCTTTTTTTTTTTTTTTTTTTTTTTTTTTTTTTTCTTTTTTTTTTTTTTTTTTTTTTTATTTTTTTTTTTTTG
>VUQG01006523.1:5480-17916 GCA_015106755.1 Etia nguti | reverse complement strand
CCCCCACTCTTTGTTTTTTTTTTTTTTTTTTTTTTTTTATAGGCTTGGGTGCGTTAGCTGGATAAAGGTTTTGTGACGACACGGGATTGCTCACAATAATCAGTCGGGCGTGACCAAGTCTCACATGTTGGGCATTATCAAAAAGGCAGCTGTAGTTTTCTTAACAGAGAAAAGCTCTTCCCAGATTGGGCCAAAAATAGAGTGGTGCGTTATTAAATCCCTTGAGTGTATAATAAAGAAATGGAGATTTCTGAAAGTGTGCTGAAATGCTTACAGAGTTCTTTATATCAGATTAAACACACATTAACAAAGTTGCAGCCTAAGGTTTTATTTATGTTTTTAAAGGTGTTGCGTGACACGCGGGTCCACCACTTGAGGCTGCTGAACATCCTGGGCTTTAACGCGGTGATCTTCATGCTGCCCACCTGGGTTCTGGTGGACCTCTCTGTGTTTCTGGTGAATGGAAACTTGGTGAGTAGCAGTAAGAGTCTGGCGTTAACTAGAGCCGTCTCGGTGACCGTGAGCTTTACCTGACGTAACTCCTTTCATCTCAGTCGGATGTTTCGGGGTCCATGAGTACCATTATCCTGCTGCTCATCAGCGGGTTCTGCAATTTCGCTCAGAACGTCATCGCCTTCAGTATACTCAACATCGTCAGCCCGCTCAGCTATGCCGTCGCCAACGCCACCAAGAGGATCATGGTCATCAGCATCTCGCTGCTAATGCTGCGAAACCCCGTCAGTTTGACAAACGTCCTGGGAATGATGACGGCTATCGTCGGAGTCTTCCTTTACAACAAGGTCAGTCAGCCCGAGCGAAAGTTCATTATAAAAATGTGCATTTAATCCGTGAAGGCACGATGCAACATGCACGTGCTTCTGTTGTTTAAACTGGATGTGATGCGAGCCTGTTTTATGTCATTGTTGTCAAAACACACATGCTATAAATAATTTCACCTTTCTTACGTCGTTTTATAAGAGAAACATACAAACGTTGCACTTAGAGTTCAGTCTGACCCAAAAGGGTCTGGACAGCAACTTACTGTCTCTAAAAGTGATCTGCTTCTCTGCCAGCCCCCAAGTCCACTTACACTCCTGTCCTTGTTTATTTTCAGTCCGCAGACTGCTTTACTTTCAGCCTAAAAGGACTTCTTCCATTAGTTTTACCGTCTATCCAACTTGAGCTGCTTTCCTTTTTTAATGTAAACTGTAAAACACTCATTTATCTTCTTAACGAAGCATTTTGACCTACGTGGTCAGTTCAAGTGAGCCAACATTTAAAACCTCGTTTATTTCAAATCTTTTTGCTCTTGTCCTTTGCCAACAGGCCAAGTATGACGCTAACAAGGAGAAGAAGCTGCTGCCGAGCTCCAAACAGGACCTGATGTCCTTTGACAACCCGGCGCTGGAGAAGATCCAGGCCAACGGGTCAGTGCCTTTCCCCCACAGCCCGGAGCAGCAGCAGCAGCACAGCTGGAACCACGTGCTGACTGACCACTTCCAGTACAGCCGGCAGACCTACACGACAAACTACAGCAGCAACCACCAGTATGTGGTTTAAAGGAGGACTCGTCCTCACTCTGGTAGCTGTCATAGACATTACTGCTTGTAGCCCGCCGGCTCAGAGGCAGGTCTAAATCACCTGGAGACTGAGGGCTGTTTGTGCTGAAGAATGACGTGTCCGACATCACGGGCCAGTCATGTGACCTCTCCCACCCCTTCTCTCTCCCTGTCTAAACTTCATTTTGGGTCAGCTTTGGTGTAGGTCTTTATTTATTTCTTTGGTTCCGACTGAACGGTTAGTATCAGTTTATATCGGCCAGTTTCAGACATGATGGTAACAGATGAAGCCACGTAAAGAGCCACAGCTGGCAGATATATGGAAGGTAGCTGGAAAAGGATCTCCACACAACTGTTTGCAGATGTTTGAGTTTTGTTTTCCCTACCAGCCATAACATTCTCGTGTGTTTACTTTGAGAGGAAAGGACGTCATCTGTAACCATCACTGTGAATGTTGGCGTGCACCGAATCATGAGTCTGTCATGTTGCTTAGTTCAGTCAAGATCCTTAAAATTTTTAGGTTTTGGCATTTCATGTATATGATTGTCTTTTTTTTCTCTCTCGCTCTTTAAAATCTACTTGACATGATGTGGGGAGATACAAAGTGTTGAGCTAGTCATCAGTGAATAAATTTTAGCCTTAACGCTGATGGGAGTTCTTGGGAATATAGTAGGTTTTGTAGGTTTGACCTGGTATTGTGATTGGAAATGTTTTCAGCACCAAGTGTTAGTCATTCATTCTTTCTGTCCAGACTGAAACATATCAACAATCAAGATGGGTTGCAATGATATTCTATATAGTTAAAAACCTCACAGAGCCTCTAGCATGGCCATAGACTGTATATATGCCATCGAAATCCACACTCCCATTAATAAAAGTGCCCAATTAGGAAAAATGCTCCAAATTAAAAGCGGATGAGTCCGTTGATGTTCATAACTGTTTAATAAAGTCAAACACTTATGAAAACCACATCGTTGAACGAAGAGCGAGACCATTTCTGTTATCTAGAAAGGTCAGTGACCTCTCACATATCTGTGCTTCTCCCCAATGAAATTAAAAAATAGTTTACTGTATTATTTGTTGGTATAAACGTGGCTCAGGAGGTAGAGCGGGTTGTCTACTAATCAGAAGGTTGGCGGTTCAATCCCCGGCTGCTCGTCAAAGTATCCTGAACACAGTAACACTCCAGTTTGTGTGTGCGTGGCTTAGAAAAAAGCTCTTGTATGATTGTGTCTTTGAATGGGTGAATAAGGCCTAAAATTAGATTTACATAACAAAAGATGTGCAGCTTCATACATGCAAGGATGTGTTTGTTTCTTCTGTATCTAACCACATAAAATATAATGGAGGTGTTTTTGTTGTCATGGAGACTTTTTTTTTTTTGTTATGGTTTATTGGTATTTATTAGTCTGTGAAGCTTCATCTGGAGGTTTGTCAGCCTGAACCAAAAGCGGCTCTGTCACGTTTCAGTTTTTAAAAACAGAACGCCGTGTCGAGTTTGCACGTCTTCAAACGACTTGACGCGTGGCGCAGATCGCGGTTTCTTTCCATTTGTCAACACTGGCGTCATAGAGTCACTGGACAGAGGTTTGGATTGTGCAATTAAAGATTCACCTGTAATTTCAGGTAGCCTTTCTATCTATTGTCACTACTGATTGCATTACTGAGCATCTCTGCTCAGTAATAGCAGGAAAGACCGTTTTTCTTCTTTTTTTGACTTTTTTTGCTTTTGAATCAAGCACCAGCTGTGAGCTTGTTTTGTTTTTTTGGGGCGGTTGTTAATTAAATGCTGTCACAGTATTCACCGATTGGTGGGTTTCCCCCACCACAAACCAGTGTCTCCAAAACTTGTCTGTTTACTCCTTTCTGGATTCATGGAGAAAACTAGCTATTAACTGCCAACACATTATTTTATTTTTTATTTTTTTTATGAAATTACATACTGAAATTTAAGTCCTCTCAAATCATTCTTACACTGAATAATCAAAAACATTGCAATACAACCAAACTCGCTGTCCATTGTTTTTAAATATAGTTTGTGTTGTTGTCTGTTGTTCACTTTCAGGCTGTCTGTTGTTTGTGTTGGCCTTCATGACATTCCCCACACCACAAACGGTAACCATAAATAAAAACAAGCAAAGTAATGAATTCAAACTTCTATCTCTTCAGTATCCATTTCAAATGTTAGATTTAATCGTCTCAGCCTTTTTCTACTGAGCGGCGTAGTTTCAGTTTTGCATCCGTTGGGAAAAAATGTGATCATGTTGCTCATAGTGGAGCGACAGCAGTGAATTAAAGAGCCCATTTCTTTACCTCTGTGGAAGCGCTCAGTGGTTTTACAGACGTTTAAAGCAGTTTTAATGAAAATCAGGTTGTAAAGAGGGGAGATTTTGTTTATAATAAAGATCCAGATATGTTTTAATGAGTTGGAGCCCAAAACGGAGCTTAAAGATAAAGAAACGTGCGGTCTGTTATTTATTATTTCACTGCAGCGTCTTTGTCGTTTCTGCCACTGCTCATGTGAACATTGACAAATCTGAAATGTTTCAGTCTTGCAAGATCCACGGGCATAATTTTAAAATCTACAATAATGCATATGTAAATTGGTTTTGCAGACAGCAAGAGGGAACTCTTCACCCATTAAGAAAATGACTCATCTTCTCCTTATCAGACTGGTGCAGTAATTCACAGATCTCAGATGGGAAGTATTGTATTAGATGAAGAGCCGAGAAAATTTCAGAAGTGTGATTTACAAAGAAATTGACACGATCGCGTCACAGTTCAATATTTTGCTTCCAGTCACATCCAGAGTGCAGCTAACGGTTTTAGACCATCTCGCCTTTTCTTCGTGTTTTTTTTCTTCTTCACTTATTTCCTCCTGTTGCCAAAAGAAAGGGTGTAATCCTTCTGATGATGACGCACCACCAGAGAGTGGCCTTCTGTCAGCTCGGCCACAAGATGTGGAATTCCTAAACGATAATGCGTAGGACACGTGGACGGTTCGTGGCGGCTCTGTTTCCAAAAGTAAGAGAAAGTTTGAAAGACGACTGATTTTAAATGTCCTCTCTCTGTCTGTCGTAAAGCTTTTTAATTTGATGTAAATGTTGACGAGAAAGAAAAGGGGGAGAATACTTTGTAGAACTTGTATAATTATTTTTGTGTCTCTTCAATGGATCTCTAGACAGAATTTTTACTTAACTGATGTTTTTAGATTTTTATTTATGTTGTCTGTGTACAGAAATGTTGTACAGGGGGTGCACAGTCTTGTCTGCTTAAATAAATACATAATTGAAGACTGAAGATGTTTGTGTGTTCTCTTAACTGATAAATGTTTGATAAAAGAAGTATGAATAATGAATAGTATGAATAAAAATCCCAGTATAGTAAAAGTGTTAGCAGGCAAATATTCTTAAAAGACTCCTGCAGTAAAAAGGTTTCTTTCTGTCTAATAAGGTTTAATTAATGATAATGTGTCTTGCAGTTAGGGATAACCATCTATTGCTAAAAGTGTTATAGAGAAATATATTATCTATGATGTGAAACCACATCCCAAAGGTGCTCTGTTGGATTGAGATCTGGTGAGTCCAGTGAACTCGCAGTCATGTTCAAGAGACCAGTATGAGCTGATTTGAGCTTTGGTGTGTTATCCTCTGAAGCGTACACTGTGCTCATGAAGGGATGGACACTGTCAGCAACGATACTCAGATAGGGGGTGGCATTTAAGTGATGCTCAGTGGGTATTACCGGGGTCAAAGTGCACCAAGATCATATGCGCCACACTATTACACCACCAGCAGCCTGAACTACTGATACAAGCGGGATTATTCCATGATTTTGTGTTTTTGATGCCTAAATCTGACCCGTCCATCCAAATACTGCAGCAGAAATTGAGATTCATCAGACCAGGTAATGTATTTTCAGTCTCCTGTTGTCCTGCTGCTGTATAAATCTACCTCAGGGTTCAGCATGTTTCATTCAGAGATGTTCTTCTACACACCTTGGGCATCTCTAAACATCTGTTCTCCTCTGACCTCTGGCATTAACAAGCCATTTACACTCAGAGAAACTCCCCTCACTGGATGTTTTAAATCTTTGTGCAGGAAAGCAGTTTTTTAAACACGCCTCACGTCACTTAAATCACCTTTCTTCCCTGTTGAGGCACAGTTTCAAGTATCAGGTCCAAGTATCTTGATTATGTTTGTCCAGCGCTTAATTTCAGGAGAGCGTGTATATATCTAACATAACATTTCAGTTGCTCTGTTCTCTCATGTATGTTTCTTCCTGGCCTCAAATGTGTGCTTCTTCACTTAAAAACTTTCCAGTTTCTCTGCCACTATTGTGCAAAAATATACAAAGTGGTGATGAATAAAATGGTGATTTGATATTTGATTAGGAGCTAAAACCTTATTTATCTCCCAGTTTCCCAAAGGCAAAACCACATGTTGATTATATATTTTTTAAAAATGTCAGTTAGTCCCCCCTAGTGGGCACAAATTGATAATGCAGCACAAATGGCAGTACTTTTAAGTAGAACTGAATGATTTACTAGAAGCTCCAAGTCTACACTGTGATATTTGTTTACACCAGACTGTGTTTACAAGAAGTCGGCAGGGTAACAACAGGCACAGGTTTCTTTTATGTGGCTCCACATGATCTTCCAGAGGAGGACGCACATCTGCAGCGTGTCTTTGTTGGGCACACAGAGTTCACTTTCTCCTCTTTCCTTGTTATGATGGATGCTGGCAGCCTCAGTTAGCCACCAGTGACAGCTCTTTAGTGTTTCTCTACACAGGAGTGCTGACTGTTAGCATTAAGGCGAAAGTGTTTTAGTGCTTACCTGCCTACACATAATGACTAATGACCTGATTCCCTGCAACTGTCTTTTGCTGTGGTGGGTCTTTTGTTTCATTTTCAACATATTTGTCATAATGAAAGAGATAAAGTGGATGTGGTTTTTTTCTTCTCTTTCTTCCCATGTACTCTTTGTCGATGTGACCTCTCTTTTTTTAAGCGTCACATCATTTTCACTTGGCTCTTATTGCGCCCATGAGTTCATTTCAGGACAAAGACAGTTGACTGATTTTCTAGTGCAAACATGAGTCTTTATTACAAACAGCAATCAGCATATTTTGGTCAGTGCTTTATTAATTTCATATGTTTCTCCTGATGAAAAAGAAACAACAAAACACACACAAACCATCGGGGAGTTTTCCATAAACACGATTGGAGCTGAGGGAGGATCCTGTCCATCACAAGAACCATCTGATGGCTCTTTGGCATTGTCAGAGACATCTGGAGGAAGGTGGAGGGGAACCCCATGAGAGACGACATTCAACTAGAGAAAGAGTGTCTCAGCTAGGCAGAAGCCACAAGGAGAGGTGCGACAGCTCGGAAAGTCTTGATCTTGCCATTGCACTTCAGTAACAACATCTCAATCAAATATTGTTTCTCTTTTCTTGTCAGCCCCCTGACGCACGACTCTTTCAGTCAATAAATAATCCTGCAGGAGCTCCGAGGATCCCTCCGTGCTGTGGGCCCACCACATCGTCATCATCAGCGGCTCTGTGACAGAGTCTGTGGCCGTGCGTGAAGCTGCTCACGCTCACCATAACGCAGCAAACATTCATCTGTGTCGAACGTGTGCTCACTCTGCAGAGTCAAGTCTGCTGGAGGCTCTCTCCATGTCGCGCGGAGTGAATGTGACAGTAGCGGGCAGCTGAGTGATGATGCTGGCGTTGCACATCAGCTCTGTGAACACGCTGCTGCCCTTCACGATGTTAGTAGTAAACAGGGTGTTTTGCGGTGAAGTAGGGGAGCTGCTGTGGCTGCTGCTGCCTCCCCTGGATAAACCGAGGAACCGGCGGAACAGGGACTTCCTGAGGAGGATGTAGATCCAGGGGTCAAGGATGGGGTTAACTGCGGCTATCCTGATGGCAGCCAGGTCTGCTTCGGAGTTTATTTCCTTCTTGAAGCAGTTTGCAAACATACGAACCTTAAAACAGAAGAAAGGAGCTGTTATAATTTATTTTTTTAGACTATTAACAGTTAATAAGCAGGAAGATTTCCTGTTTTGTCATCTTAAAAAAGAAGAGTTTGTCTAATCAAATAAAATTCCTGGATTCCTGGATTGAATGAGCAAACTCAATATTAAGGCGGTGTCCTCATGTAGACTACACCTCTGGTTACAAATGTTTAGCAAGCTGTTTGAGTTGCATTATTAATTTCTGCTATTTGGGTTTAGCTGG
The DNA here is from genome assembly GCA_015106755.1 of Etia nguti. Lineage (NCBI taxonomy): Eukaryota > Metazoa > Chordata > Actinopteri > Cichliformes > Cichlidae > Etia > Etia nguti. Next base: position 10,112 of record VUQG01006523.1, on the reverse strand, counting down.
ACATGGTAAGTATAAAAAAAATAAACGTTAGCTTTGAGCAGAAAATGAGTAATAAAGTCTGTCCTGGAGACAGGGGCTTTATTTTATAACACAATAAAATCCACATTGTTTAACACAGTGTAAACACTTCATGGCTTTTCTGAAAAGCCAAAATATAAAGTCTCCCTACCAGGTGAAGAGAAATGATCACATTTTATCCAATTAAAGGCAGATTGCATGCTGGACAGCTAACCAGTCTGTCGCAGGCAACCATTCACAATCACACCTATAGGCAGTTTAGAAACAACCTAACCTCATGTCTTTGGACTGTGGGAGGAAGCCTGAGTACCACAGTGCAGGCTTCCTCCCACAGAATATTTGATGAAATGGCATGCAAGTAAAATGCCTAAAATATGAAGGTACCCCTACTAAACTGTCACCAGAAATTTTCAAAAGTAGTAATTTTATTGATATATTGTTGAGTGTGTACATATATATTTATACAATTATATTAAGTTGAACTTCTGGAGTATCTGATGCTGAACGTACTGAAAATATTTGCTGGAATCAAGCAAACTGAGCAAATCAAGCACTGCGTTCGTCCGCTTTTAGTTCCTACAGATTTAGGTAGTTCCTCGTTATTTCACAGCCAGTTGTTGCAGCCATTCAGGCTAACTGCGTGCATCGCTTTAGAGGAAAATACCAGGATAAGCTGGAAAGTGGGTAAAATTATTTTTTGCCCGTTTTAATTAAAGCTAACGACGTTAAAATGCATGTTTCGCACTGCTGCGTCGGTACTAATCAGTCCAATACTGGTAAATCCTCGTGTTTATAAGTGCCAGACACGTGTCACACCAACGTTTCTATGCACACCACTCGTTAATTAAAGACTTCTCTCACCACTAGTGGGGCTGAGCAGGCCAGGACCACCGCAGAAGTCATCACCAGCACCGCGATCATTTGAGTCTCTGCGGCCGAAGACAGAGCCCTCCACCTTTCCCGGACGCTGCCTCTGGTGACGGGCAGCTGCACGACCCTCTGGCGCATCATCAGCAGCGCGCCGCACACCGCCAGGTTCAGCAGGATGGTGCCGAGGATCAGCAGCAGGCTGACGACGCTGTACAGGACCAAGTAGGCGGTGGGTACGGGCTTGTGTTTCGTCCAGTCGATGAAGCACCAGGTTTTGGACGGCTGCAGGATGCTCGTCACCATGCCCATCATTGGGAGGCAGCAAAAGAAGATGTGACTGATGTAGATGAAGACGAGAAGCTTCTGCGCAAAGCGTCGGTCCACTCCCCACCGCTGGTAGGTGTACGGGCAGCATATGGCCAGGTATCGCTCCGCTGCCATGGTGCATATGATGCTGAGTCCGGTCAAACCGAAAAACAGCAACAAAAATGACTGAAACTCGCAGACATGTTGGTCCATCAGCACACTGTGGTCCAGGTAGTTGGCTATAGTTATCGGACTGGCCAGGCAGGTGCCCAGCAGGTCCGTCACCGCCAGCCCGCACACCAGCGTGTAGAAAGCTGAAGATTTGCGCTGCTGTCTTGATACCGAAAGAACGATTATTGCAATTAAATTCCCAACGGCGCCTCCAGCAAACATAAAAATCGGTAAAACGATTGAATGATCGACACCTGGCGTTTGTGAATTCTGAGTCGTGGTCTCGTTTATGGAAAGAGATCCGTGCGTAAAGTTGGAGCTTTCCATTTCTATCCACGAGATAGCCTTTGCTAGAGACACTACCTGTGGTCTGCTGTGGGTTTGGAAGCGCAGTTCCTCTCCAGCCTCCTGCAAGAGAAGATAAGGACTCAGCAGGGGCATGTTCTCTGGTAGTCTCATCCCCTCTGCTTTCCAGTAATCCAGAAGTTACCGAGAGGTCGTTGCGAACAGTTGTGGGCTAAGTGGTGGGTTGTCTCTAATATACTGAAGCATCCAGCAGTCTGACAGAATTGATGGATAGGATTTCCGTTCCCATTCTCATTTGTCAGCGAGCCGTCAGAGTAGTCTTTCAGGAAGTGAACTGAACGAGGGGGTAAAGAGACGACAGTGTCACTGATGAGACTTCAGCGGAATTTTCTGTGTTAGATATGAGTCACATTTGATTGCAAACAAAGATCAAAACGTTTGAGGCCACCGTTAGATTAAGTGATCTTCGTTCGATGCGCGCAAAAACAAACAGTAAAAGAGAAAGTTAAATATGATAACTGTGCCTATAGCCGCTTCCAATAACACTGCTGAAAAGTTTTCATTTTGGAGACAATCCAATAAAATAAAATCTAAATATCAATTACTCGCTTAAAGTGTGCTCCACCTAAACACTGTACGCTTGTTTTTATGAATGTGAGGTTATAATGAAATTTCATGATAATGAAATTGGCCATGGATGGGTGGGTGGGTGGATGATGGATATTTAAATGAAAGTAATGCAACATATGTTTGCGAGCATGGTGCTCCAAACCTTTTATCTTTAATAATCCACACATATTACTGTAAACCTTTTACTAAAGCAACTTAATACTAAAAATTATACTAGACATGGATTCTGTTTTGTTTTTCTTTTACAGAACTTTTTCTGTAATCCAATGCATCTATCCATTTTGTTCTGCTTATCCTTATCAGGGTCACAGGGGGGCTGGAACCTATCAGTACTTCTACAGGGCAAGAAGCGGAGTACACCCTGGACAGATTAACACATAGAGACACTCACATTCTCTCCTATGGGCAATTTTTATCATCTCCACTTAACCTAACCCCACTAACTGCATGTCTTTGGACTGTCGGAGGAAACCAGACTACCCACTCAAACACGGTGGAGAGCCGTCGATCAGATGGTGGAGTCGAACACAGGACCTGGTTGCTGTGAGGCCACAGTGCTGCAGCACCATTTTGCTCTTTTCTGTTATTCTGTAGTAAATGAAAGAAATGTGACAGCGTGAAAAAATAAATATGTTTTCTGTAATTTTACACATTTATTTCTTCATTCTGTACAAGTCATGTAGAAAAAGAGATTTACTGCTGAAAATGTACTTTTTGTTTCTTAGATGAAAATATCTCAGGGATCGTAAATGTGTAGCTAAATGTCTTTAGAGTGACAGAAAGGGGAGTTTCACACACACACTTAACATCAAAGTGGGTTGTATGTGGCCAACCACATACAACAGTCTAGAGCCTGAGTACCCTGCTTTTGAAAGTGTAAGCATAAATACTGTACTCTGTAAAAATGCATTACCATTTTGTTGGTTCATATTCAGTGATGATTAAAATCCCATAAGTTTTGGACACAAACTACTATCAGCAACAGAAAACTATTAAAATAAGAGCAAGTTGACTGTAATTGTTTTCCATGAAATTTCATCATCTTTCTCTGAGGAGCATTTCTTAACTAGAAATGAGTGGCTTGGATTTTCACATGTGGTCTAATTCATCCCAGAAATTGCAGATGTAATAAACAACATCAGAACTTACAAATCCCAAGCAAATTAACTACACATCTGTACTGCTTCCTATTTTTCTTTTTGTTTTTTAAACTCGAACAACTTAATAAAGTTTCTGTTCATGTCTGATGCTCTTTCTTTGTTCAACAGTGGAAGAAATTATATGAGCGGGAACATTACATCAAGTGGAAAAGCTTTTGTCTATCATTTGTTCCACAGGGTTTCTGAGGGTGCTGTTTTCCCAGTGATGAACCTCTGGGTGCAGCACGCACCTCTGTCCCAAACAGAAGTTATTGTAAATGGTAGTGAGGAAGAGCAGAGCCCCGACGGACAGCGAGAACACCCGGGACGTCATTGCACTTAGCCTGCTCCGACTCTCCAGCCGTCACACATTCATTACAGCGTGACTTATGTTTACAGTGAGGAGCAGCGGAGAGGGGGTCTCTGTCAGCAGGCAACCTTAAAAGACAAAATAAAACACCTCTCTGAGAGGTAAACTGCTGCTGCTGATGTCTGCTGCAGACAGTAAGGAGCTGGCAGACTGGAAAAACAAAGCCACTTAAGAGATGCCAAAGCCTGGAAACTCCAAATGCAGATGCAATGTTGCTCAGCCTACAGTGAATCACGGGATATTTAAGACCTCAGTGAGTGGTTTATAGACTTCTCGAATGCCGTAAAGTTAATGCAATTATTGTAAATGCACTTAAAATGTATTATCTCTGTCTGTGGTCTCAGCTGTGGTCTGGCACTATAAAAGTGTGTGTGACTTCACCGTTTAAGGAATCAGCACAAAAAAATTCAGTGTTGTGCAAAAGTCTTGAGCCATCACTCATTTCTTCATATTTTGCTTCCAAGGAGCCCGACTTTCTTGTAATTAAGGGGAAAAAAAGACTTTCTGAAGGGCCTTCAAGCTTTTTCTTTGGACATTGGCTGCTTTTTCACTCATTTTCAGTCCAGTCGGTGAGCACGACCATTTCAGAGGAATCACTGTGTTTTTTAAGCCACTTAATACTGACCTATGAATCATTCCAGCATAAAAAGTCACCTAACTCAAGGCATGAGCCAGTGTTGTGTCTACACATAACAGACAACTTAACAAAGAACCAGTTTAAATTATATCTTTAGGCACTTTGTTATTAGTAGTCTGTCATGTATGCCTGTTTCATTAGTTGAATCTACAAAAAAAAAAAAAAAAAAATGAAAAAAAAAGTCC
>VUQG01006519.1:8375-29085 GCA_015106755.1 Etia nguti | reverse complement strand
GTTTAGTTTTCTGTCTTCATTTATGTTGGAAGTGATAGCAGAGCTGTACGTTTTAATCTTTTCAGAAATCTCTCAGTCAGAACATGGTATATCATGTTTAGGTGGAAACTAGCGAGCTAACTTCCTGCTAACTTCTAACTCCGTTAAATTTGATAAATTCTGTTTTCATGGATGCCTGGATGTTAAACTTAATTGTTACACCTGGTAAAGCAGCAACGCTGATCATTTTAGTAAAGATGAAAGAATTTAGACAGTTTTTAACTCTCAGTGATGCCGCAGTGTTCGTTTGTCTTTGGGACCTGAAGGGGACGGAGTTTTGGACCCAGATTACTCCGCGAGGCTCCTGACTACGTAGCCGTAATGCTCTGACAATCCATCAAGCGGTGCGGCTTCGTAGCTTACCAGAGTCGCATTTTTTGACAGATTTTTGAGCACCGTGTACCACATAAAATCGGTTCGAAGTCAGTAAGCACAACCAGAATTCATACATTGGGCGCACCGGATTATAAGGCGCACTGTCGATTTTTGAGAAAATTAAAGGATTTTAAGTGTGCCTTATAGTGCGAAAAATACGGTACATTAAATGTGGCATGGTTGTCGGTGCGAGATGCACTGGTTTGAGTATTTCAGAAACCAAATTGCAAACCAGAAATGGTTTGCAAAAGAGAAAGTTAACATCAATGCTCTGAGCAAAAATGCCTTGTTGGTGCCAGATATCAGAGGAGAATGGCCAGATTACTTCAGTCTGTTAGAACTCAAATAATGCCTGCATCTAGAGTATGCAGAAGAGCATCTCTGAAGACGCAATACATCAAACCATAAAGCAGATGAGCTACAGCAGCAGAACCACACCAGATGCCACTCCTTTCAGCTAAGAACAGCAAAGTGAGGCTACAGTTTGCACTGGCTGACCAAACTTTGTCAATAGAAGACTGGGAAAATGTTGCTTGGTCAGTTTCTGCTGCGACTTCCATGTGGTAGGGTCAAAACTTGGTGTAAACAACATGAGTCTTCTGATGGCTGCTTCCAGCAGGAAAACACAGCACATCACAAAGCTCAGATCATCTCAAACTGCTTTCCTGAACATGACACTGAGTTCATTGTCCTCAAATGGTCTCCACGGTCACCAGATCTCAATCCAATTGAGCACCTTTGGGATGTGGGACAACAGGAGATTTGCATTGTGGATGTGCCGCAATTGCGTGATGCTATTGTGTCAATATGGACAAAAATCACTGAATGTTTGAATGTTTGAAACTATTCAGTACTGTAGACAAAACGGAGCTAGCAAGGTTTACCAAGGTGTACCTTGCTAGTACTGGGTAGTGTCCAGTGAGTGTAGTTGTATTGTTCAGTTCACAGCTTATCCATATTTTATGGTAGATTGTCTTGCTTCCAAATACTTCCAAATATGTCCATTAATTCAATGGGGAGTGACAGGAGACTCAACACACCAGATTTTTATTCTCTTGTCAGATATCTGAATTTATTTTTGCTATATAAAATGTAGTTATCATGATATTACAATACCACATGCAAAGACAAGTACTGACATCTGTAATCTACAACAACTGTTTATTACTGATAACATACATTATAGAATATTATATTTTTTACAGTATGATAGTGTCAGTGGTTTGGTTGCCAGCCATTATTGTTATTTGCTACTGTAAATAGTTTATTACTTTATTGTAGCTTAATGTCCTCGACGATGCAGCCTGAATTCATTTCTTGTCTTGATCGAGTGTTATCAGCTTTGTTGCAATTCCCCTGTCATGGTTATTCCCCTGCTGCTCATGGTTATAAGAGACTGCTGTACTCAACATTTTAAAAAACAACCTAAACAATGCTGGCTGGGTGTGACTGATCACCACAGGAGTCACAGTCATGATGTCCAACTGCTAGCTAAACCATAGGACTGAAAACCACATCACATATTCAAAATAATAGTGAAACACAAGGAAATTATCGCAATGTTACTAAATTAATAGTCTAAACTTAATCCTTTAGATTCCCATGATTCCTTGTGCTTGCTACAACATACTGTATTATAGTGTAACAGTTTTTCATAGCATCGTCACACAGCTTTGTTTGGTCAATGCTACATCTTGAGCTACTAGAGCATTTTTTGAAACTAGTGAAAATAAAAAGCAATTAGTTATATGCATGTAAATGAATGTGCAAAACAAAAATATGGTTTGTTTTGCAAGTAAAATTATTAGCTATTATTATCATCCAATATTGATAACTCTTCTGGCTTATTATAACTTATAACTGTAACTTATTTTATATTTTAAATCTGATGGCAGAGAGTGCGTTTCTAATATCATCATATTTCATATCTCCAGGTAAGTCCAGTGAAGCACGCAGTGTTCTCTGAATCTTCAGGTTCAGATTTATGAAATAATTTGCTACCATAGGTGCACATGATTGTGCACACGTGCAGCAGTGTCAGGTAAATTTCTACTTGCATCGATTTGAATCATATTGTGTATTCTTAATATAAACTCAACTTAATTATGTTACTGCTATGATTATACTTGGTATTATAAATTAAATCTATATGAGAAAAAGTGTGGCGTCATTATGATTTGGCATAAATGCTTTTTAAAAACCTGTTGCCTATTTCCTATCATTTTTTTTTTAATTCCATAATCCACGATTAGCCTGGTACCCAAGATTTGGAAATTGCCTGCAAGCCATCAGCCTCAAGTACTAAACTGAAATGAGACAAATTGAACATGCATGAGAGTGTGCATTCATCCGTTGCTGACACTTAAAAAGGAAGTAGGGGTCTAATTATGGAGTATTTAATGACATCTATGCGCACTGAATGCAGATAATCTAAAATCTGTGTCCCATGAACACTTAGGCCATGTTACCCTGAGATAAAAGTGAAAGCTGATGGATCATCATATAGACATCTTGAGTTCCTTATAGACACTATGTTTCTGAGTGGTCTGAATCTTTTACATACTGATCAGTCAATGTCACTTTCAATTTAAAGCAAGGAGGATTTAAAGGGTGTCCTTAATACGGGGGCATAGAAGGGGGAGAAAACTGTCAAAACAGGGTTGCTCTGAATAAGTAGCTTCACATCTCTGATTTGGCTCCGCTCTGCTCCTCCTCCAGATTCCTGTCAGCACATACTGGACCCAAACACATCAAGCAGACAGCCTGGCAGTCTGATGGGACCAGAAAGGTCATGCTACATTTCAGATGCTGTGTAGAAAGGGATCGGCTGAATGTTGGAACTGTGAGATTTAATAAAGTCTGTTGTGGTATAGGCAATGTGCAGCCCCACACAGACATCTGTGATAAAAAAAAAACTAAATGATGACTGTCTTTTGAAACAGTAAAAAGCCCGGGGTTGTTAGAGTTCTTATGATGCTTGTAGTTCAACAAGCAATAATATTAGGACTTGTGAATTAGGAGCCCTCGTAGCATAGTCTCAACCTTGACTGCTGCTAGTCAGAAAGAAATATAACTCTTCATAGTCAGCACTCTGTTGTTTCTGTTAAGATGCCAACTCTTTCAATGTGTTTTAAAGTTTCTCACATTTTTATCCAAATTAACAGCTGAAAATGGAGTCTTGAGATGATCAGTATTCGTACTTGATGTCCTGTAAAACCAAAACAAACTGTTTTGAGTTTGCAGTGGTGGGGGAATTATTGAGATTTTTTTTTAAAGTAGTGATCATCGATATTTTCACAATAACAGTGTATGAAATGACAAAGTAAAAACAATGTGCAAATGATCAATAGAGCATCGTCTCACTCCCTCGGCTTTATTGAGGGTTTTTTTTTTCTAGTCATAGATTAGCTATCCAGCTTGCAAAATTACTGTTTGTCCTCTGACAAATAATTTAAATGCCAGCAGTTTATGTGGGTTTTTTGTGACTGTGGGTTATAGCAACCATGATAGTTAATGACAGGAAACATTAGGAAATTAACAAAGTCCACACAGAAAGGAGAGCGCGATGAATAGTTGGTTTTTAAACCATTGTAGTTGCGGTTTGTATTGTTTGGCTCCAAGTTGAGCATACATGCTGACTTTTACCTTTAAAATAAATTTTTTGTATGCCTAAAACTAACCAAAGCCAAGTATAGATCTGCATTATATGCACTAATGTTGTAAATATCTTAAATTGTTTGTCCTTTCCACATTTTACAACAATGCAATACTTCCTTTGATTATTAAATTGTGCAATGCTGAACCAAACATAAGGTTGATGTCTGTTTTTTTTTCTAAACAAATAAAGATTTTTTTTCAGTTTCAATTCAATTCAGTTTTATTCATATAGCACCATATCACAACAGCAGTCCCCTCAAGGCACTTAATATTCTAAGGTCCCTACAGTATGACAGAGAAACCCCAATAATCAGACAATCGCCTGTGAGTAAGTACTTAGGTGATAGTGGGAAGGAAAAACTCCCTTTTCACAGGAGGAAACCTCCAGCAGAACCAGGCTCAAGGAGGGACAGTCATCTGTCTGGTTATGCAGAATAATAATATTAACAAACATATAATCAGTAATCAGACACATTCATATATAAATGCGTCATCTATTCATATATGAAAAAATGGATAAAAATATATGAATTCATAAATTCATAATCTGGGTTGAATAGGTGTCAACTGAATGTTTCTTTCAGGGAAAGTTTTTAGTCCAAAATATTTGCAATTCTGTAAATCTGACGATTTATTTTTTTCTCTCAGTGGGGGCTGCTCATGTCCAAACTGTTCCATCTTATAAGTGAAATATGGAAAAATTTAATGTCATGGTTTGCACATGGCTACATTTGGAACAGGCTCATTTATCATTATTGATGGCTTCTTATAACAAAAACAATGGTCCAAAATCTGTATCCCGTGCAAAACATATTTTTACTGTTGATGTAAACTGGAAAGTGGTAGACGGACCAAGACAGTCATCAGATTTAAAGCCAACTGAGAATCTTGCCAGCAAAAATACAGATGCAGCAAAGATTAACTAAAAACAGCAGCACTTAGTTAACATTTAGTTAAGACAGTGCACCACAGATTTGTGTTGTTATTGCATCAAGGGACAAAATACTAGGCTCCATTCCTTTTTATTTGTGTTCCTTTCATGTGTTCCCTTACTTTTGCACATCAAAAAAGAGGACATTAAAATTTCTCTTTGTGCAATGACAAACTGTGCGCAAATAAATGCTGTAAAAACGTGATCTCCCTGTCATGTTTTGATCTCAAATTTTAATATTGAAAGTAGCTGAAATTCCTTTGTGCTGTCAGTGTACTTTTAGACAGCACCTTTTCTAGAACAGATGAAGACCTGAATGAAATCGCACCTAAATGTACAGTTTAAAATGTTCTTACGAAATAGACATTACAATATAAATATCCAAAATTGCTCAGTGGACCCCTGAGCTGAGATTATTGTGAGGCACACTTCACCAAAAATGAACTTTCATTCCAAAATATATCAACCAGCTCTCGCAATGCTGCAACGTTTGTACACTCTGATATCATTTAGCTCACTGCTTTCATTTCCATTTTTAAAAGCATGTTGCCGTTAGACTCTAGCTTTCCCAAAAGTTCTCCAGCGTTATAATTGCAGTGCAGCCACAAATATCCCTCTGGTTTTTGGGAGTTATTTCATATCATGAGAGACATCTGTCCTCCCTGTTGCTTCCAGAGGTGTTATGCATTATGCTAAATAGTATCAGCACACCACATGCTGGCTGTGCCAGCTGTTGAGTGTTGTGAAATTATGAAAATCACTCTAAATTACATGATTAAAAGAACTAAACTTTGCTAACAAACTTTGTACCTGTAAGGCTGTCATTCATTAGTTCTTGTTTTACATGTTTTTTTTTTCTTTTCTTTTCAAAGTCGACAGGTGTAATTAACCCCTTCATGCTAAACTATGTCCTGTTTTTGGAAACTGTGATCACATATATTGGCATCTTTTATTTCTCGATTTAAAGAAGACAGTTTATTATTTAGTGTTTATAATTCGGCCTGGTGGATGGGGTGACTCCCACAGGAATCATAGAAATGAGACCCTATGAAGATTAAACATTAAACAGTATGACAGATATGGGGTTTTTTGTCTCTCACACCCTCAGTATTTCTTGGGTGTTTGGATTTTTTTCACAGCTTTTGAAACATGTCAAGTCACGTTCCTTCAAATTACTTGATATTTTAGGTTTTCTTTTAATTTTGTTTTTAGAGTGATTTCAACAAAAGCTTATTTGACCATTAAGGATGGATCTTTTGCACACTTTAAATCTGTCAGTTGACTGACTACTTTCGTCCAAAAATCTATGTATGAATTCAGTGATATACAATTTCTGAAAACTCCAGCTTGTTTGCAGTTTTCTGACATTGTATATCCTAATGATTAAATGATTAGATTAAAGGTCTGTCAAATTAATCCAGTGATGATCTCTGTCAGATTTTTAGTACAGTTTCAGAAATAAGATCTCTCAACACTAACATGCATGAAAACGAAGGATTTGGGGTTTATAGAAAACACTATGGAGGAGGAAATACAACGACAAACAGTAAGACCAGAGATTTCTTAGCTTAGACCTATAAGGTCTAACTGTTTACAAGTAATACATGAGTATAAAGCAGGCTCTCTGGCAGAAAAAAAAAAAGATTGATAGTCATTGGGAAGCAAAGGGAGAGAGGGAGATATGAGAGCGAGAAGAAAGCCACTAGATTGGAAAAAGAGTACCCAGACAAGATAGATGAAACCACAAAAGATATGTGAGCCTAGATGTAATGTTTTGGCTTAATTTTTGTGACTGATAAGACCCAGTCAAAAAGTGAATGTAAGTGGCTGCATCATTTTTTCTCCCAAAAGTCTAAAACAGAGTTTTCAAACTAAAACTAGGTCAGTGATGGTTCCAAAAGTCTCAGTTTTCCAGGCCTTTAAACACCAGAGAAGTGTAGCTGCTTAGTGTAAACATTGCATTAGTTCCATGTTTTAAAATGAAATCCCTGATTGTGCTGTTAAATCCCAGCTGTTTTGTTGCCTTCCTTTATTGTAAATCTGTCACCCTGAAATCCTTGTTTGATTTGACCCCATCCTTTTCATTTTCAAGGTTGGGGAGGTAGCCTACTATGATTAACTACAGACTCTTTCGCTGTGATGTTATGTACTTTCCTCAAATGTGCCACATAAAATTTACACTCAGTGATTTTTAATGGTGTATAGACAGTGATTTGAGTAACTGTGCTGTATGTCTGGCATGTGTTTGTGTGCTCCTGCTCCCATGATGCTACCAGTAACTATGGCTTAACAAGCTCCACAGCCAGCATGCAGTTCCACTCCTGTGGAGAAGAAGACATTCTGATTGGCTCATTCTTTGCTATAAGCCCACAGTCTTCCCAATTAGGCGCTCAGAGTATTGCTGTGGGAGGTGAGGGACAGGGAGCACAGGAGGTTGGGTCAATCACTGGGTTGAGGCTGGTCAGCTCTGTATAGCTTGTTGCTTGCTTCTGTGGGCTGCTCAGTGGAGAAGATGATGTGTTATTGTTATACAGTAGTGTGGAAATGAAATGTGCAAGTGTTTTGTGAGGCAAATTTCATCGTCTTTGACAGTGTGCGGCTGTTTTGGAAATCAAAGAGACTCACACAGTAGAGAATTGCATTTATTTTATTTTTTAGATGTGGACAAGTGCAAATGATAGGGTAGTACCAACATTTGCTTAAGCTGCAACATGGATCTCTTTTGAAATTAAGATAGCAGTATGTAAAACTCTGGCTCCATTTCCCAGTGTTATCTCACACAGGCCTCGATCATCTTGTTCACCTGGAATTAGCTCTCAGGGATATTGATGCTGTTTTTCACCGAAGCCATTTGCTGAGAGTGTGACATCTGCTTAGGATAAGCAAGGGGAAATTAAGTCGGAAACAATCCAGAACAAGGTAAGTGGTTGGCACAGTTAAAAATGAAGCCAGAACGTGTTCATTAATAACTGAGTGAGGTGAAGTAAACAGTAAAGTTAGACTACTGTGGGTGACAAAAGCCAAGGAAGGTTTCTTACAGGCTGGGTTAGCCACCCTGTACACAATGATTCCCTTTGGATTCAAACACATTGGTTTACATATGTGAACATAACACAAACCTTCCTTTTATTTAACCATATCTAACACAGTTCCTCTCTACTCAAATCCTTTGATTTATCTAAGTTTCCCAGACTGACTCTTTTGAATACATTTTAGACTTTGTAAGATGTAAAATTATCTGGAAATCCCAACAAAGTCCTTCACAGTAATCAACAAAATATCTCTTGCAACTCCCCTTCAGCATGTTCTAATGTTGTTATCAGAATGGCACAATTTGCCATTTTTAATTTGGCATTGTTTTCAGAAGTGGTAAAAATTAATAATGAAGAATAAATCTGCACTGCGATATGGCAGTGTGAAGATTGTATTAAATTTAAGGTTTAAGTTAGAAAAAGCACAACTAAAGATAGGGGACCTTTGCAATTATCCTTACAATAAATGTTTAAGCCTGATATAATTTATTTTAACATGAAACATTTTCTTTCATGCCTGTATTATACTTGTAACCCTTCAGATTAGCCTTAAGACCCCCTGGGGGCATGATGAGGCAGAAGTACTCCTCTCTGTGCCAGTGGTGTGAGACAAAAAGACTATTTGAGTTGCAGGGTGGAAATTATTTAAAGGCAAGGGTCATTTTAAAAGGACTATTAAATATACAGACTAATTTTTATCCTCGTCTTGTTGTGAAGCTGATAAGAAAAATGCTTGATTCTATCTTTCAGCTGTGCCGCCTGTTCGCATGGACAAAAATGTTTTACTCTGGGGTTGAAATAGGTGCTTCAACAAGAAATACCATTTTAAAAATGCGCATGTGTTACAAATCTGTGTTTTTCCAGTGTGGACTCCTTTGGCTATAGAGACAACAATTTGATGAAAAGAAGTAGCGTCAGGTAGAGAACATTTTGGTGCTTTACTCTGATTTCCTTTGTGCAGATGCACACATCAGCATGTTATTAAAACAGAATGAGACTCTATAAAAGGTCATGCATCCAATACAAAACACATATTCTTCTTATTAACTGTAGCTACCAACAACAACAAAAAACCAGCCAGTACATCACAGCATGCATACATTTTGTGACCCTATTTTATTAAAAGAGAACATGAAGTCAGAGTCGATCGTTGGACTTCATCTGCAGTGGTAATGAACGCAGGTGTGACCCACAGATGCATTCTTAGTTCCCTTCTCTATTCACATTTCACCCATGACTGCACTGAAAAATATGATAGGGACCACATCATTAAATTTGCAAGTAGCAAAACTGATAGAGGGAATTCAAGATAATGATGAGTCGCTTTTACATTGAGGAGTTTGTGTGACTCACAGGGTAGTGAAGTGAAAATAAAGTTGATTTAAATGCCAGCACGATGAAGCAAATCATTACTGACTTAAAGGTAACCAGTAGAAAAGACACTCGTAAAGAGTCTTACATGTCTTTAATGTACAGCCACTCCAAAAAAGTTTAGAAACTGAAGAAGATGGGGCTGACAATCATTATTTCCATATCACAGTCTAGTGAGAAGATATACTGCTGAAAACAGAAGGCCTATAGAGCAGGTTGTTAAAAACAGGCACATTAAACAGCTCTGAAACACAGTTTCCATCTGTTGGTGTCATTTATGTACTGATCGAGTGATTGTGACAGATGCAAAACCACCATGGTGACAGATGGATCACTCACTCTCATCAGGTAGATATTAATTCTGCAAAAGCTACTTGGAAATGGAGGTATTTTGCTCACAGCTAAAAACACTTTACTCCCACACTGTCCGGGTTTTAAATTTATTTCACCTCTTTCCTTAAGTACAACAAGCTATTACCCTTTATGGACAGTTTAAGCTTTTGATTCATTTTATATTTGTCTTCCTACTTGTGTGTTTCTTAATTTCTTCTTATTTTTAAGTCAACAAAAGTGGTTAGAAAGAACCAAAAAATGTAAAGACTGAACCTTGTAAATAAAGTAATAATAAAGAAAATTGTTACACTACTGTTTACATTACTTTTGCAGTACTCCATAATTTGTCACATAATTACCAGTGAACAATAGAAACCTTAGCCTGAAGTCGGGCACAATGAATCCCTGACACTAATGATTATATACAGTTGTGGTCAAATGTTTGAATACTCTCATCATGGACATGAATATCATGGTAAGTTTGGCCTTTTTAAAAAATTTTTAGATTTCGTTCGACTGTACTTTTTTGAGGTTGGAATGATTATACTGTAAACATCTTTAATGACTTTAAAAACAAGAATTGGGCTCATAAGTTTGGGATTATTTCAGTTTTTCTCTAAGAGAGGCGATGTTGTGTTAGCAGTATACTGCCGCTGTTTTTGTCCTGGGTGCAGGTTGCACTTTACTATCATGCTCCTGTCTTGTAATAAAAATAAAAGTAATGTCCGTATGCTTCCCGCACACAAACTAAAATCAGCTGATTGGAGCTCAAGTGCACTCTATCCACAATTTATGCAGATAATGGAAGAGCCATTGTTACCAATACAAGTAGTGACATAAGTGTAACTGTAATGAGATGCCTGAATTCAGCACAGTATTGTTAAATTACTGTGTTACCAAAAAGTGTGTGTATATATATATATATATATATATGTGTATATATATATATATATATATATATATATACAAATTAATCCACACTGAGCACATTAGCATAACAAAACTAATGATCTCAAATCTAAGTAAGACAATGTAAGGCAAAGTGCAGTACAGTGATGTAATATAGCACTGTTTGTGGCATGTATGTACATTTTTTAAATTATTTTTTGTTGTTTAAGGTGAGAAGAGTTTCATTCAGCTCATTATGTTTCACTGTGGCTGAGTCAATGGATTCAGTCCACTGTGAGCAGTTTTTTAATGCGTTCCTTGCCTAAGGTGCTAAGTTGATTGTAAAACCTGAACCAGCTTCTTTCATGTAATGCTCCGTGTTGTCAGTTCAATACTGAGCTCAGATAGACTCCACTGCCCCCGAAGCCCCTGTAGAATAAGCAAAGACAGATAATGGACAAATCCCAAAATGCGAACCAGTTCACATCACTAGATACCTACAATTAGGAAACATGATCAATAGTGGCAGAGCCTGTCCTTGTGCTGAAAAACATTGCATTGATGAAATCGCTCACAAAAAGGCCGTTTCAATGTGTAATTTACGCGGTACACTTGTTTCTTATTAGTTGGATGATCACATTGAACCCTGATTGTTCTATGATTCACACAGTTAAACATATATCACTTGCTTGAAACAAAAAACATGTTTCTCAAGAAGCTTCATTACATAAGAGTAATTGAGCCAAATCAAGCGATTGTGGCTCCACAGCTCGTCATAAATAAATCAGTAAAAGCCAATCATTTTCTTCACAGGAACTAACCTTTTAACGTGCTGCTACTTTTCACATACATAACAACTTCAAGCTTGACAAGGTAAATGGCAGACTGGAAAGAGAACACAAGAGTGCTGGATTCATTTCAGGAATAAGGGGTTCAAAAAGCAACAAAATATTAAAGTGGCCATCAGGAGTCACTAAGGCCAGGACTGCTTATCTTGCAAACAAGAGGCAAATGCTCTGCTGCATTTGCTACAGCATACATTGTCAGTGCTGGAAATTCAAGGTTATCTCTTCTCAGCGCAATAGATTAAAACATACTGACATGACAAAATGTCCCTAAAAGTGTTGTGTGGTCAATTTAAAGTTGTGCCATTTTAGTTAATGATACAGAAACATAATTGCTGGAATAATTTCATACATTTTAATCCAAAATGCCATTTTCCCCATTCTGCAAGAAAATTAGAAGTGTCTAACACATCTCCTTTTGTTATTTGCAGGGTAACTATCTGCTGTGAAATAATGGCTGCAGCAAGTACTTACATTTATGTTTGACTGTAAATTAATAGCAGACTATCATTTAACAAGAGTAAGCCTAATGCTGTGCTAGCAGCTCTGTGAATTCATGATCCTTTCAGCAAGACAGGCACAGACCATTAACACTGGGTATTTATTCAGAAACCAAAATTTTAACAAATTAAATGTGCTGATGGGCTTACCAATGTTAATTGCTTGTCCTAAAGTATTGGGAAGTGTGCCAGTTTTCATCGCAATGCTTCAGTTCCAATAATTATGTTGCAGTCCTAGTTTGTGTCCTACTTATTTAAAATTGTATCCCACTAAATAACTTGCATTCCCACTTTTTTGGATTCAGATTCTAACTCCAACTTGGTATTCCTATTTTTGTATCATCATTATTTTAGTCTTTTCTTTTTCACAGAATTGCAGACTTTTTTTTTAAATCTCACGCCAACCAGTGGTTGTTGAGGTATTTCAGCCCTGACTAACTTAGGAAGGAATTAACTGACAAAACAACAGAGATGCTGTTAGCAGTTTGGCTGCATTATTTAAGAACAATATTATCAAACATTTTCTGTTTTTAATAATTTAAGGAATAGCTCTCTCAGAAATCTGACTAATAATCCTTTCTGGCAATCACAGAGAACACCCACTGAGATATTCAGTCTAGATTATTGTTTGGCACCAACTTTATGACAGCCATTTAGAAATTCACTCTAAAGAAAATTCAAGCAAACTCAGTACTATAGATTGTTTCTGATATTTATTACCCTTGTAAAAGTCTTAGTGTGAGAGCTACATGTAGTTGAAAAAAAATTCAAGAGTTAGGTTACTTTGGGCAATAAAGTACCTGGTGCCTTGGAGCATAACTGACTTCTTAAACCATCCTGGGAAAATAAGTGTGTGGGTGAGTGGGAGTGACGGGACTTTCTAGGTCAAGGAAAGTGAATCCTGGGAAAGCTTTTACTTAGAGCAACGCGGCTTGCTTATCTTGAGTTGCCAAAGCCATAATCACATTGTTACTCTGCAAGGCTCGACTATTAATAGGCTTTGCTATTTATATAAACAGCAAATTACCACAAAAAGTAATCACCCTCCAAAGTCATAAAGGCCAGGCCATTAACCTTGATGGTGTCCTTTTTCTTCTTCTTTCTTAAAACAGACACTTCTCAAAGGTTTGAGTTGCAGTATATGGAAAATGGAGACACAGTGACTCAATTGCTGTGCTGCATTTTAATATTTTCACTTGTGTGGATACCTTTTGGAGTTTGTCCAAACACATGCAAGCCGTTTGTACTGAAAATACAATTTGGTCCAAAAGTGAGAGTTTGAATGACTGTCTATTGTTGCCAGCCCTGTTATTAACTGGCAGCCTGCCCAGTGGTGATATACTTCAGGCCCCTGCATAAAAACAAGACAATGAATAATTTACAGTATGGAGGTTTACCACAGACATACCACTGGTATTAACTAAATAATATCACTGACGTCCTACCCCCCACCATCTGGTTCACTTACCATTTTGTATTGATAGAAAATATATTTTGCATTTATTTACACACATAACCAGACTTAAAATTCAGAAAAATCCACAGTGCCTCCTACACACTCTTTCATAGACAGCTTGCACATATTCCACTTCACTGTGTTTTGTTTTGAGTCCAGGATACTCCTGTTCAAGTAGTCTGTGAAAAACAATTGCAGTTGCCTTGCAGCATGTATTTGCTTTCAGAGAACAAAGAATATGTTTGCCAAAGAATAACATACAGTGTATATATATGTCTGTGCTCCTCATCAGTAAACAAACGCTATCAAGGTTATGTGAGCCATATAGGAAGCTGCAGTTGACGATCAGAAAAGACTTTCTCTTATGTTATTTTCTTTTAAAGAAGTTCAAAAAGCACTTTAGTCTGAATCAAGCATTTGAATATTATATGGGAATAAGACAAGGTTAAAAAATATTGTAATTGCTACTGAAGCTAGCATCTGGTGGTGTGGGGCAGATTTTCTCAAGAGGTTACAGTGAATTTAACATAATGATATGGTTTGGTAGGGTTGATGGCATAAGGTTTTCATTAGGAATCCTTTGTGCCTTTGCTCTGCAGTTTTACTACCCACCTAATAAGTTCTTTTTATGAAAAGGGATAACAAATAGGCTTTCCTCTGAGCTTATTAGGGCTTCAAAGCTCTCTTACATTAAATCAAACAGCTGTTCTTCGATTTTGAGCTGTCAAATCAGCTAGAATTGCAGGACACCTAGCATGATAACACACAGTACTTAGCTAGTGTTCTTCAAATTCTCTGTTGCAGAGCTGAATGGGCAGTCTGTAACCTTCTGCTTTATTGGATTTTCTAAGTATCTGTGCCAGGCATTAGGCTAAACAACTTCTATTTCCCCCCAAACCCTGTAATAGTGTTTAAGGACCTCTGTCTGCCAGAGGTCAATGGCTGTCAAAGACAATGGCAGTTAAATTAGAAATACGCCATTCTTTCACTCACTTGACCGCCCATGGTAGTAGTCCCATCAGGTATATTAGCCAAAAAGCAGTCACAGACTATGTCCCTCAAAAGTGGTTCAGCGTGTAATAGCATTTTGCTTTATACATCAGGGGTCTATTGTGGACAAAGATTCTGACCTTGTCTCAAATCCACAGAAATGTGACAGTATATAGCAAAAAAAAAAAAAAAGTTTTTCTGTTTTCTGCATTATGTGGTGCAAGCAAGAAATATAATTTTTCATACTTTATGTCTTATACCCAAGGGTCTTTACAGAAGGGCACTCCACAATTTCTATGAAGAAAAAAATATCTCAAAATGAGAAATGGAGGATGGAGAAATTTTCTATCAAGGCAGGTAATGATGATGTGTTACCAGTTACAAGAGAAGGTTGGAGTAGAGGACAGAAGAGAAGGTGAGACTCCAGGGAGCATTGGAGGTCTGGGCCTTTAGGGTGCAGAAAATTCCAATTTTCCAACTGACGATTTTAACATTGAGCAAATAAAAAGGATTTCTATTGTCACTACCAAACTATAAATGGTAGAGTAAAATAAATAAAATGTGACATACACTCAGTATTGAAGTATTAAATCCAAAGGTATGCATGGCACAAATAACAACAGTATTATGTGTTGTACTGCAATACAAACATTTGTACAGCAGCATTTTACAATGCCAGTATGTAATGACTGTATAAACAACACATTAACTCCGCATTTGTGATATAGATAATCCAGCATTTGTAATGTTACTTTGTTTTTCCAGAAACCCGCTAAAGATGACAAGCTGAAAAAAGGAGGGCAGTGTTTTGTATTTTGTTGCACTTCCTGCTTGTGCTGGAAAAAGAAATCTGTTTCAGTAGTGATGCAAATGGATCTTTTTACTGGACCATTGAAAACTATTTGCTATATTCAAAAGATGTTAAAACATAGGTCCTTATGTCTGCCAGTTTCCTCTGACAAATACATGAATGAGTTGTTCTCCTTGTTGTGCTGGGCTTGGCTGAGCTGATATGTTAAAGTTGTTTGTTGCCGAGTACACAATCACAGAAAAGAAAGCGCTCATACATTGCCAATTTCTATCTTCCAGATTGAACTGTCACAGAAATCAGCATCTGTCCTTGGAATTTACTGAAAAGAGGCAATTGCAGCAATGGGCCCTGCTACCTTTTTTTCATAATTTAAGAGCCAGTGATTGTTATTGTAAATGTATTCATCTGCCATGAACCATTTTATCCAGTTAGTATGTGTCTGGGGTCCCGCTGAATGGTTGATGCTCCACAACACTGAGCACTTCAAATGTCTTCTCATTGCCTCCCTCAATGGAGAGAGGTTAATATTTGGTTACACAAATAATGCACAATGCCAACATTTATCTCCTCCGTCAGTTTGTTTATCATAAACTAATGTTTAAGAATACCATCTGACATTAAATTACAGTTGTTGAAGCTTTCACTGTGACCTCATTAGTGTTTTCCAACATGACTGTGTGATTCAGGTGGCATCACATTTACATATTTGTAAGGTACTAATAAGTAAATAAAATTTGAGAAATTTGAGAGCCATAACTGGCTACACATATACAACAAAGGCTGCTTTTAGCACAAACTTTTTACTTCCCTAAACCGCATACGGTTTGCTATAATACTACTTTCAAACTAACTAAAAGTAACTTGCAAATGTACTTTCATAAAGGTGTTCTTTGATCTGCAGCAGCTGTCTAACTGGTTATCAGACAATGGTGTCACAAGAACGGAAAGCTCTAAGGTAATCTTTGTTATTCTGCTAGAAGTAGTGTTGCCCACAGGGAGAGGATTCCCAGACTGTTTAATCAGCCATATTAATCATACATTATTTATTACAATTACAAGAGCTGTTCTGTGTGCAGCAGTAGCCCTTGAAGGCAACAGCATGAAAAAAGAGTGTGTGAATAGATTAAACTGAGCCTTTGGCTCTTCTCAAAGAACAAAATGTATCATTCAGGACTGAGTGAAAAGACATCTTTCTATCAGCCCTACACGTTGTCAGTCCAGAGGCAAAAAGGAACGACACTACATTTGTAGTATATCAGACAAAATGTCAGAAATGCCCCAAACGCCTGCACTTCGTGGCTTTGACTGTTCTTCAAAACACCAGGTTGGAGCTTTAAAGTTGATTATCTCCCCCAGATACAACATACTGTGGTAGAATGCAAAAATTAAAAGGTGGGGGGGAAAGTTTGGAAATGTAAAAGAACATGACTCCATGGTCTGTAGTTCTCCTTTGGTTCTCTACCATACTTTTTGAGTGAACACCTGCTATGCCAAACAGAAAACACTGCACAGAGCTTGCCATTACAGGTATTTCTCCAGGCAATCCATCATTTTGGCATAGCGGTGCTGAGGTATGCTTAGGTGAGCCTGATTAAAGCCAAGGATGCCTCCTGACCTGCTCCAAAGGAAATAAGGAGGGAGGGAGGACTTTAAGCCCCGCTCCATCCATCTCCCTACTGCTTTATTCATGTGCTATCTGGTTCACTGGCTTTTGGTTCGTGTTCCCCTTCCATTACTAGGATTCTACAGCAGGTGCTGGTGAATTGTGCATGTCTCATTTTATGTTCCACAATACCTTCCTCGCTGCTCTTTGTGAATAGATGATTGTGCCCTGGAAGATCTGTTTCATAAAAAAAGAACAGAAAAAAAATAATCAAGTTTTTGTTTAGTGATCTGAGAGAAAAATACCACAGCTGCTATCATGCTGATTCTATTTAGAAAATAAAAGTGTCATGTTTAAAAAAAAACCCAGACTCAAATAGTTATTTATTTTTTTAGAAAATACAAAACTTGTTAACACTTTAATATTATTACTAATTTTGATAATATTAAATATTGTACTTAAACGTCCATATGGTTCTGAGTTTTGCTTATACTAACTCTTATTCTGGATATTATTATAGATAAAATATCTTTCTTCAGCTTATGTATTGTTGATTATAAATTGCTACCAATGAGCAGTACTTCACTGTACCATCTTATAGTCCTGCATTCATTTTTTTATTAATCTAAATATAGTTGAAGTAACTTAAGAAAAAAAAGCACCCATGCAGCATGGCCCATTCATTGCAGAAAAATTACTGTACACCATTCTGTTAAATTATACAGAAATTATTGTGCACTTCACTTTAATGCTGCAGCTGTTAAAGGTCAAGCTAATTATGCTATGTACTGGTGGGTAGCCTATGAAATTACCCCAAGGATCAGTGAAGTCTAATTTTAACACACAAATGGTTATAGTTAATAAAAAATACAATAGGAAATTCTTAGAATAAAGCAATGCATGTAATAATTGTCCTTAAGTACAGTACTTTAATGAATGGACTATCACAATTAATTTTAACTGCTAATCTTAACCTGATGGGGAGAGGGCTTGGGAGGGTTGAATCTATAGGGCGGGTACATAGGTCACTAGTCTATCACGGGGCTAATTTGTATTTAATAACAAAAGAAATATGCAATTTTTAAAATGGAAAATGGAAAAGGCATCTTGAGTTTTGACATCTGGGGCAGTTGCTAAGGACTAACAGAGGGTTCAAATAGAGGCTTGCATGATTAAAATGTCTACTGTGTGCCTCAGGACAAGATTAAACCGTGCATTAAAAGTAACCAATTCTAAGTGGTCTCCGTGAGGAAATGGCTAAATTTGAATGGTGGGATTTGATCTTCTTTCACAAATTAGAAACTGAAGTGGGGCATGCAAGGAAAAGATGGAAACTGAACAGAAAACCTGAGAAATGTTAAAAAAACAAATCATGTTAGTGTGGCCTCCATTGTAAAATAAATTAGCAAAAGGTTTTTTGCCAAAGTACTGCATTTTACTTTCTTTAAAAAAAAGGGAAGGATACAGCTTTGCACTTTTTCTGGTATTAACAGCATCCTTGATTGCTATATTTTGTGGTAAATTTCAACCATTTAGCAGCTGTTTACATGCATATCATATTTGTTAATATCCAGGGGTTTGTAACTAGAGGAATTCCCTGAGATTGTATTTAACATGGAAGGTTGTAAACAAACCGATGAATGATATGAATTACAACACCCACTGCTACTTTATTTTATTTTAATGTGCTTGCTCTGTTATTAATAACTTAAAAGCAGGTGTTAAAAAGAAAAATGGTCAACTTTTCATTTTCAGTTTGCGAGTGAATTGTTTTAGATTGTACTGCATTACTTCAAAACATTCTTTTATAACAAACAACCAGGCAGAAACTGTCCAGCCGCAGTCTGGAGGTGCAATGATGGAAGGAGCTTTTCACTGCTGACGTGAAGTGTTGGCAGTCATGACAGACAGCTTTTCACACTGATACATCATCTGTGAGCCAGTCAGCTGGAAGATATTTAGTCACATTTGTGACTGACTGCCTGCAGTCAATCAGGGATGGATTGTGCTGCAGGAAACTCACCAGGAGAAGAGACTATCTTGAGACTCAAGATAGTCTCGAAAACAATTTTATCACATATCTTTAGCACAGACTAACTAAAAACATAATGAGATCATTTTTTTTACTGTTATATTTTAAGACCATACGGGAGTATGGTAAAAAATCTAAAGCACAGGGAATAAGATTGAACCTTGATGGGCTCCACATTGTAATGTGAGATCAAACAGTTTCTATAGTGGGTGAGACTGTTGTGGCATTAACAAATTGTCAGCCTCAAACCTTAGGAAATTCTGCATTCTGAAATGCTTTACTAGATAGATAGATAGATAGATAGATAGATAGATAGATAGATAGATAGATAGATAGATAGATAGATAGATAGATAGATAGAACACAGCTTGATCTCTCTGAGGCAAGCTTTCTTTTAATTTCTTTAAGTAGTTTTCAGGAATAGTTCAGGCTACGTGAACAACATTCAAAGCCCGTCTTTTGATGTTGACTGCCTTATGTTCTCTTTTCTGTCAAAATGATCCCACAGAGCTTCAGTGATGATGAGGTCTGGGGAGGCCAATCCATAACTAACCAAGATATGCCAAGTTTGCTAATAGCAGCTGTTCACCTTGTTGGTTGATTGTTGGTCAGACTGTAATCTTGGCATTTTCCATAGATAGGTGATGTGCTTTTATAAGTGCCTAAAGATACAATTTAACATTGGTTCTTTGCTCATTTATCTGTTATTTGTAGAAACAAATCCCTTGTTCATTCCTTGAGTTATGTGTCTTTTTTATGTTTGAATGAGGTTTGAATAGGTCAGTCACCAGTTGCAGAGGAACCGCTCATCGAAAAACAATCAAGTTCAAGGACCTGAATTTGGGCAATTCAGTGAATTTATCCAGTGAATTAGAACTAGTAAAAGGAATTTGTAAGATGAGAAGTCATATTGTCACATTGTTTTTAAAATTGACATTTGATATATTGTTAACATAAAAAGTATCTGTTATCGCCATCTTAAATTGATGGCTTTGAGTTTCAGGTTATATTTTATAGTGATGCCCATTTAGACAGGGTAATTCGTAATCAAAGTTTCCATCGACAAAGAGAAAGATTGCGTATTTTTGCTGCACCCATGGGGAAGAAAATAAAATATTCCATTTCACACTCTCTATAAGAATGTATGAGCTTTCTGGATTTTGTTGGGTGCTTTTCAATTTGTTAAATGAAATGAGAACTTGTGCGATTATCACTTCTTACCTGTGTGGATCACTGAGGCTTTCTTATGCAGTGCTATCCAAAGATGTGGGAACGAGTCAGAGAAGTCGTGCTGGAGCTTAGGTCGACTAAGATTTTTTTTTTCTTCTTGTTTTTATGCTTCTAATGAGCTGTTTCATCTCAAGAGGCTTATCCAGCTATTGGAGTGAATAAACCTAGGGTAATATCTGTTTGGAATTCAAAATGAGTTTAAGTTTCTTTCAGTGTTGTGTAATGTACCTCTGGTTAGGAGATCTAGGTCACAAAATCCAGTAGAATAGGAGAGAAGTAATTGTCCCTGCCTCTGTTACTCTACTTTATAGTAAGTATGGCAACATTAAAACAGCCACAGACATTGTGTGATAAGCCGTGCATGCCCCGCTTTGCAATGACATTCAGTGAATGTCACAGATTCATTTTAAAGATAACATGCTAAATCAAACACACGGAGTTACCCATTGTGGTGGCCCCTTGTGAATAAGGGAGCAGCCAAAAGAAGCTTATTATTATTATTATTATAGTACAAAGGAATCATTTCCTGGGTAATGGGTGAATTTTCAGATTCTAAACTGAATGTTGATAAGATAAAAACATGAAAAAATATTTAGCCTGTTTAAGCGCCTGAAAAA